>CM037789.1:58089313-58139313 GCA_021229015.1 Solen grandis | reverse complement strand
TTATATGTGGGGTTTATCGTCTATCTCGTGTAGCATTTCACTAATGCAACCCGAGTTCTCCGAAGGTAAATTTTTATTAAAATTTTCACTTTTCTAAGAATCTGACATGCACGATTATACGAATAACTTTAGGTTTGATAGACGGCGAAACTTGTTATAGATAAATACATATATGGTCGTGCATGTCAGATTCTTAGAAAAGTGAAAATTTCGATAAAATTTACCCTTAGGTCAAGCTTCGCTCGACTTTTTCTCGCTTCGCTTAGTACCAATATCCGGTGTCGCTCCCATACGGTGTTGAAGTTTAAAACTTTTTGACTATTATGTTCTATCTATACTGAATTACAACTCTGAAATTTGGGGATATATTCAGTCAGAAGTAAATGAAAGGGTTCGTAGAAAATTCTGCAAATTGCTTATTAACGTGAATTCGTTGTCTCCCTATGGCGATTTTGGTAGATTTCCATTATTTTTAGAAAGAAGTGTTAAGATAGCTTAGTATATTTTTAAGTTGTACTCTGTCGGAAAAGATAATTGCTTATTGGCAAGTATTATGAAAGGGCAATATAATGACCTAGTAAATATTTTCAGGGAGTTGATTGGGCATCTTAAATAAAAGATATCTTCCAATCGTCTGGTTTTGCGAACGTGTAGCTATTTCCTGAGTCTGTTTGTGATCGTAAATTTATTCCGTTGCTCCGTAAAAGATAAAGAAATACATGAGATACATAAACATGTACATGTATCACTGACTGGCGGACTGCAGATGATACGAGTTCTTCACTTTATATTTACTGTGAGCTTAAACTGTCATTTGAACGACCCTCATATTTATTTATTTTTTAGAGAATATCAAATAGAAATGTTATTGCATACTTCCGACTGTCGTCTTATGATTTGAATATTCAAGTAGGTAGACATAATGGTGTTCAAGGGAATGATAGAGATTGTACCTTATTTAATTTCACCGTTTCCCTCATATAGACTCATTTTGACGCACTCAATTGGTATCACATAAAGCCTGATCTGCAGAAAACCACAGTTAAACCATACCAAATTTAATTATAAAATCCTCATTTCCAGACCACCAAGGAGCAGCGAACAGCAGCCTGCGAGTTACTGGCAGGCTGATCTGGTTTTATGCTGTTCGCATAGGTCTTTTCATGGTGTCCTCTATGAGGGAAAGGGTTAAATGACATGAGGATGAGTGCCACTTTATTTTAGTTTGTCCTTCATATAGTGATATACGCCAATACATATTTCTAGATATACGCCAATACATATTTCTAGATATACGCCAATACATATTCCTAGGTACTATGCTTAACGCCTTCATATGGCGAATTTTTAACTTTATTCAGCTCAAATAAGAAATCTATGTTAATATTAAATTTTGTATTAAAGCTATTGAAATAAGAAGAAAAAATAGTATAAATAATAATATGCAAAACCATAATTAATAACATTATACATTTAGTCCTTTGTAAGGCATTCTCGTGATATTTTAATTATGCTCATGCCATGTATATATGTATATATATATATATTTAGTCCTTTGTAAGGCATTCTCGTGATATTTTAATTATGCTCATGCCATGTATATATGTATATACATTTAGTCCTTTGTAAGGCATTCTCGTGATATTTTAATTATGTTCATGCCATGTATATATGTATATACATTTAGTCCTTTGTAAGGCATTCTCGTGATATTTTAATTATGCTCATGCCATGTATATATTTATATATATTTTGTGTATGTGACCATAAGCTGTTCATGCTTAAGTCTGAATAAAGTGAAAGTTCTGTACGATAATTCCTGTCGTAACGAGCCACTTGTATTATGTTCTATTTGATGACATCGCCTCTCTCTTCTTTTTCAGATGATTACAGATTGAATGTCGACGTGTTCATTACGGAAACTGATACCAAACTGTTCCCAGTGAATGTATGCATTCCGACTTTCTTTCTTTTCTACTTTTATTTATTTCGAAACCTTCGATATGGTATTCGACTATGAATTAATCATCAGTTTGGCTGATTACAAACACAGGTCAAAGTAGCTTGTTCACAGATGATCGGTTGAAATTAAAATATGAATTTCTACTATCCCTCGTTAATTTTGGTGGAGTCTTTGACAGAAAGAATGCTCATAATTTTGATACTAATCGTAGTTCATATATATACCTAGTTATGAATTGACTTGATTATTTGAGTTAACCGTCGCTTCGACAGTATTTCAGTCATATAGCGACGTCCAGCTAATTACAGGTGGAGGAAGACCCTGAATGCACGGAGGCATCCAGGTAGAACCACCGACCTACCGCAAGCCAGCTGGAAGGCTTCCTCACGTAAAAAAACGAATGACCCTGCCGAGATTCGAACCCACGCGGTGAGGGGCTGATGAGTGTTAAAGGCAGCGGTCACGGAGGCCCACACCTAGATATGAATGAAAACTTTCTTTCGCAGCTGAGTATAAATGAGTTCTATTTTTAAGGATATATATTCCTTACAATCGCTAGAGTCCAAAAGAAACAGTTGTTGTTGTAGTAGTGTTGGAGTGACAGTGTTTTAGTCATGAAGACAAACCCAGATAATTACTGGTGGAGAACCCGGTTGAAATCTCACGTGCCTTGACGGGCGATCACCATACCTCTCAAATACGTGACCAGGAATCGAACCTAGGACACATCGGCGAGACGCTATAAAGTCACCCATTATATTGTTGCAATATGTACAAAACTGCAGTTTTAGTGTTGTATAATACTTATCCATGGACTATTTATTTGTGGGTAAATCTAAATTATTTTTACATATCCTTGATTAGTATTGCATGATATCACAGTGTGGCTGCATTACACCTGTCCCATGTAGACAGAGCGCTCGAATGACTAAAATACTGTCGGTGGGACGTAAAACCAAAACAGACAAACAGTTATCTTATGCAGGTGCACCCTTCAGCACCGCCTCAATCTGTAATATCCGCGGCGATAGAGGCCCGCAATAAGGAGCGACGCTATTCCGTTGAAGAAGTAAATAGAAGGACAAGCGTTGCTAAGGAAATGTACGTCCTGAAAGTGTGTGGCAGAGAGGAATATCTCCTCGAAGACTGCTGTCTTCATGCGTATGAGGTATATCTCAATTCATACTGTCTATAAACAACACTTCATCGATATATAATGCACAGTTACACAGTATCGATATCATTGTTCATTGACTGATCCCCCAGCTTTTTTTGAACTGGGTTGCCTGTAACTCTGTATATTTCAGCATTTATCTACTTTGCATGACTATCTTTAGTAACAAAATTACCCTCCTAGTCACTACGCGAAAAATAGTTCCAAATTTGGTTTTCTGTCGTATCACCGTTTTTTATATTATCATACCCCCCACAAACGTAGTTTGGGGGGGGGGGGGGTATATAGGAGTCACCATGTCGGTCGGTAGGTCCGTCCGTACGTCCGTCCGTCTGTAGTTTTATTGTCCATGCTATTTCTAAATAACTACTGGATGGATTTCAATCAAGCTTCATAGGAAGCTTCACTGGTGAGCATAGATGTGCATATTATGAAATTGTTATGGTTGATTGACATTATTTTGAGTAATGGCCCTTTGCTGATTTTCTGGAGTTTTCTTTGTCCACGCTATTTCTCAATAACTACTGGATGGATTTCAATCAAACGTCATAGGAAGCTTCAATATCAAGCACAGATGTGCATATTATGAAATGGTTACGGTTGTCTGATTTTCTTTTGAGTTATGACCCTTTGCTGATTTTTCTTGAGTTTTCTTTGTCCACGCTATTTCTCAATAACTACAGGATAGATTTCAAACAAACGTCATAGGAAGCTTCAATATCAAGCACAGATGTGCATATTATGAAGTGGTTACGGTTGACTGATTTTCTTTTGAGTTATGGCCCTTTGCTGATTTTCTGGAGTTTTCTTTGTCCATGCTATTTCTCATTAACTACTGGATGGATTTCAATCAAGCTTCATAGGAAGCTTCACTGGTGAGCATAGATGTGCATATTATGAAATTGTTGCGGTTGACTGACTTTTTTTGAGTTATGACCCTTTGCTGATTTTCTGGAGTTTTCTTTGTCCACGCTATTTCTCAATAACTACTGGATAGATTTCAAACAAACGTCATAAGAAGCTTCAATATCAAGCACAGATGCGCATATTATGAAATGGTTACGGTTGCCTGATTTTCTTTTGAGTTATGGCCCTTTGCTGATTTTCTGGAGTTTTCTTTGTCCACGCTATTTCTCAATAACTGCTGGATGGATTTCAATCAAACTTCATTGGAAGCTTCAATATCAAGCACAGATGTGCATATTATGAAATGGTTACGGTTGACTAATGTTCTTTTGAGTTATGGTACTTTGTTGATTTCTTGGGGTTTTCTTTGTTCACGCTATTTTTCAATAATTACTGGATGGATTTCAATCACATTTCATAGGAAGCTTCACTAGCAAGCATAGATGTGCATATTGCGAAACGATTACAGTTGACTGATTTTCTTTTGTGTTATTGCCCTTTGCTGATTTTCTTTGCATTATTTCCCAATAACTAATTTGCTTTCTTTAGCTACAGTTTTCCTCATCTCATTTATCTGTTGATGAACTTAGAACTTTATTACATATACAATTTTAAATTAGCTGGTCATTTAAATCTATTTTTTATTATCATTATTTATTTATTAGTTTATTTATTTATTTATTTATTTATTTCATTTTTGCATGTGCAGTCTTTTCAGACTAATTTGTTTACGGTGCCCTTACTGAATTGATGAATGTTGGAATTTTTTCTTAAAGACAGCCACTGAACATAAAAAGATATTCTTTTTTTATTAGTCTTGTATAATTTGTCACTTGAATTCATCAATTCAGTAAATGTGACTTACCTCCTATAGGTGGGCACTTGATTGTAAACAAAGGCTGTGTGGTTGGGTATTCATCACCTTTAGTGATAGCTCTAGTTTATTTAGATTCGATGCTATCAAGTGAAATGCTGTAATAAAAAGGAAATGTGCGAGGCGAGTCAGTTACAGTTCATTCGGAGATATCTAATTTAAAAGTTTTATTTACCATAGATGAACATGCATATTCATTAACTAAGATATCCCACTGTCGACAAAAATCACAAATATGTATAAATTTGATGGTTCTTGTAAAATTGTATTAAACAAAAGTTTAGGAGAGAGATACTCTTTGCAAGCGTAAGAATGAGTTTGATAAGTGTCTTACAAAGAACAGCATTTTATCTCTCATTTTTTGCGGACTGTTCCTAAACTCAGCATATATATCAATGAATAATTTCGAACGATTTCAGTATGTTCGAAACTGTATCAACCGTTATCAGACTCCGAAGTTCCAGCTGGTTGTCAAAGAAAACCTTATAAAACATGTTCCTGAGAACGACTGTCTAATGTTGCAATATGGTAAGTGGCCTCAGATAAAATTATTTTCAAACAAATAGAGATAAGCAGGGATACAATTCATCAATCTCCTGTTTCAAATTCCAGATTCTTAAGAATCAATACCCTCTCTAAAAAGAAATGAATTTACAAAACACTGTAATATGTGTTAATTATTGCCATTATATACTAAGAATTATATAATGTAGTTCCGGACACTGATGTGTTTATAAGTGTTTTAAAAATATGCACTGTTTGAGCCTGAGTATGAAATATAGACTGGGGGAGTCGAGATAATTCACGGCCATCTTGATGTGTCACTTTCTTATCATACCGTGCTGATTATACACATGGTGTTTTACAATAGTTCTTTCCACGTATTTAGGTGTAAAAAAGAAACAGAAAGGGAAAGTTACAAGTATTGCATCTTTGGATAACCTCGACTTCCTTTTTGAGTTTCACTACAACTGTCAACCGTAGGTTAATTGGCTTTCGCCTTCTTATTTTAAAGTTTTGCGACCAATCAAAACGTTGCTTTTAAAAATAAGTAGTTTACAGTTAGGATATGTGGTATTGAAAATATAACTGAAGTATTTAAATATCAAAGATGCTGTCTTATCATTGGCCGCGACAGTATGATACAATAAGACTATACTTAAAATTTGTTCATATTTATCGAATATAAACCTACTCATTTTTGTCCACCTGGCAAAATTAAAAAAAAAGTTGTTGGTCTGTATATCTTTGTCCAAATTATTTCATTGCGAGAATATCCAATTTCCTAAACTGTTCGGTCAACATCATAAAAAGTGATCCACTCAGTACTTGAAAACAATCGAACCCCAACCCATCAAATGCAAACCTTAAAACGGGATTTACTAAGCCCATTGTGTTCTCTGTCATTAAATGTGGTCTTCGTCACTTGACACACTTTCTTAAAACAATATCTCTTTCTACGGTACCTTCCCATTGGAAATTATCTGGAATGGGCAACTACAAACTATTTTTATTAGTATCCTATTGAAAAAAAACAAAAACAACATCTTCACAGATATTGCCGTTAAATAAGATTGAATATTTACGATAGAGGGTGCATGGTACTTCAATTTTTAGACCCATAAAGTAAATATGATGCATGATCCGAAGTGATCAGTATATGGCACGGTCAACCAATGGGAACCATTAACCGTGTCTTATACAACCCTGTGTGTGGGTACACTTGTTTTATGACACTCTCAGACATAGATTTGTTTGGATAGCAAACGGGTGGTTTTGGGTTTTGGACGCATGGCGAGCTTCGCTTCAATGTTGACGTTGTAAATTATATAACACCAAGAAGTTGATTTGCATGGACCAAGTGGGATTTTTTTTGCGACATGACAAGCACTTGAGAAAGTTTTCATGAGGCCCTATGCACGCATGTTAAATCCCACGTGTTTAGGTTAAGCAGCTACAAACAACGAATATGTTTTGGTTCTTCCTACTTTTTTTAAAGTGTGATGGAGTTTCAGTTCATGGCCTCATAGAAAAATGACCAATATCCTACCAATATTGGATTTTTGTGTGTGTGAATAGGCTTTTACATATATACAAATATTGTATACTGTTTGTGAGCAATTGACATAGATCGTGGCATTAATTTTCATAAAGAGCATCGATTCTATATGTTTTATTTTGTGCTCAGTTACATTCTGGCATTTCGCATTTGATGTTATTAGATCTTTTATGCTCAATAAAACACGTGGAATGTAAAACAGTTTAAAAGTAATGTCACACGTGATAACAATTAAGTTAAACAACTACAAATAGATGAGTCTACTGAATAAATAAGAGTAGCCGAATAGACTAGTGCCATTTTGAAGTAAGAAGATATTATCTCGTTATTAAGAGATAAGTATCTCGTTTTAAAGAGATAACTATCTCGTTGTACGAGATAATATTTCGTTATAACGAGATGAGGAAAATACTTTCTTTTCTTCTTGGCACGATATGCCTTCGTAAATAAAAAAAAAACATACAGCCAAATCTGAAATAAAGATGTGTAATTATTATTCAGGATTATTTCTGGCATACATGCGAAACCTAATGACAAATTATCTTTTGAATATGCAGATCAACCTTCGTTGATGACGTCAGAACAGACGTCGAGTTGTGTGACGTCATGGGACGTGTACGAGAAGTTCACGATCAAGATCCGCAGCCTGCCGGGACAGAGTCAGCATGAGAACACTACAATGGTGGGTGGACATTGACTCTTAACCCTTAATTAAACTTATTTATGCCAGTAATCCATATACTAATCTCTCTCGGTGGTTTCTTCGTTCGACCAGTACTAAGTCTTTGAGCATTTAAACGTTACCACTCTTATATCTGTTTCATGGTATATGTGAATCAAATCATGAAAATATAACATTGACAATATCATCAAATGCATGTAAAAATATAACATAATATTCATTTATAAAGCAACGTTAACAGCCTTCTATATATATGTATATGTTTTAGATCATTCTTTTTATCATACTTTACAGAAAAGTGTCCTACAGGTACGTCATTTAACATATATGTATATATATATATACCAGTCATTCTAAGAACCACTCAAATGCGGCATATTATGACATGTTACACAATCTTGGACAATTAGTACACACAATGTTACTTCTGTTTGCAGCTGTTCGTGGAAGCCCAGATTCACAACGGGGACACACCTCTCTGCCCGCCCCTGAGGACGATAGATCTTGGTTGGAACACTAGCTGGGTGTTTGACATCGAAATACAGAGATTGCCCCGGTGTGCCCGATTGTGTTTAGTGACATGTGCATTGGATCGAACCAAGAACCGCATAAGTAGAGATCCTGTAAGTAATACAAATGTACTGGATGATTATGTTCTTCAGAAAAATGCTAAAATGCATCATCATCATAAGCAGCAGCAGCAGCAGCAGTATCACAGTCATCATCATTGATGGTAACAAGAATATTATCATCATCAACAGCGAAAAGAAATCACTTAATAATAATAAGTTATGGATGAGCTTTGAACACTTTGATTAGCAAAGTCTACTGGAATCTACTCCTTCCTGTCTGATCAGGGTCTCGTCTGTTTGTTCTTATACATCATTGAAGTATGCATCCTACACAGTCTGCAAGGCAAAGAAATATCATCTGTTCCATATGCCATTTAAAGTCAAGCGAAATAATATGCACCAAGACGTAAAACTGTACTTTGAATATTCATGAGTAATTTTGTAATTCTCAGTGAGTTTATATGAATACGAATTAAGGTCATTAAATAAAACTAACAAATTAATTGAATTTAAAACTTGGATAGGGGATGTATGAAATGATGCCTAAACACCTGTTAAGTAAAGACCACACAGTAAACAAAAATGTATATGAATACGATTTTATTTGCAGTCCAATGCAAAAGGACTATATTGGGTGAATCACCAAATTTTTGACAATGAGGGTATAATGGTTTGTGGAAGCCAGAAGTTTGGAGTTTGGGACTTCGAGGAGGGAAGCATGAAGAACAAAAATCCGTTTGGAACCGCAGGTAAACAGGACTGGTACAGTTTCTAGAACAAGGGAAGTAAATCGTAGAAAAGCTTAATAAAATAAACCGATAGATTTGTATCCCTTTAAAAGTAGAGTTTCTTTTTGCAGAATATTTTACGGTGTTTCTTTCAGATGCTTTGTAATTATAACCATTGTGTTTAGATTACTGTGTATCTGAATGCAACTTTAAATATACATCACGTAAGGAAATATTATATTATAATTAAGGAAATATTATAATTATACTAAAATATACATTATATATTATATAATCATTATAACATGACATAAACTATTGCAGGGTCAAACCCAGACAAAAATGCAAAGGTACTTGAGGTAGAAATTATAGCAGCCAGCCAAGAAATAATCAGATATCCGGATGACGATTATATTGACAAAATGATCCTGTCACAGCACGAACATATGCGACCTCCACCAGCAAAGGTAAATCTTATCTATAGACAAGCTTAGTTGCCTAAATGTCTTAACCCTTTCCCTCATATAGACTCATTTTGACGCACTCAATAGGTACCACATAAAGCCTGATCTGCAGAAAACCACAGTTAAACCATACCAAATTTAATTACAAAATCCTCATTTCCAGACCACTGAGGAGCAGCGAACAGCATAAAACCTGATCAGCCTGCAAGTTACTCGCAGGCTGATCTGGTTTTATGCTGTTCGCATAGGTCTTTTCATGGTGTCCTCTATGAGGGAAAGGGTTAAGCTGAACCATCAAGCTCTAAAATATGTATGCCAAACAGGCGGCAAAACAAGTAATAGTGTCAAGTTAAAAAAGTTATGACAAACGTAGCTGTTAAGGTAATCCATCCATCATTATATTATAATCATGCTCCTTCGAATGCTTAAAAAGATTTCAGTGTAGAGAAACAACATCGTTATAGGGTTGTTTTGCTCTAAGTCTATAAAAGCTTGCATTTTCTATAGAATTCCCATGACCATTTGATGGAACACAGTTTAGTGATGGATCGACAACCTTAAATAGTCACATGTATCGAATATAATAACATTATGTATGAAGGGGAATTGATAAGCGTCATCAGGAACAGAGTAGCGCCATTTGATATTAATATTAATTGGATATCCTTGAATATAATTGACCAACTTAGCAAATTTCAATTTGTCAATTAATGGAGCATCCAGTGAATCATAGTGTTTTCTAAACAATTTTATATACAGTCCCAACATAGTGAGAATTTAAATCTACTAAAATGTACTTGTACATTCAGGAATCATTTAATTAAGCAGATTTAATTAAGACAAATTCTTAAAAGTTAACCTATCAAGCCTGTAAACTAATAATCACGATATATATTTTTTCATCTGTTAGCAAACATTGAACCAGGGATTAGAAACAATGTTGATATATATTTTATCTCATTTACGCAAATCAGTCTTTATTAAATGTGACGTCATCTGGTCATAATTATGTAATATTGACCGGCTCTGCGGACCATTATAATGCTATATATAATGCCAGCTTCGTTTCGGTCCATATAAATTCCTTAGTCCGACTGACCATACTGCCATGTATTATTTGTATTCATACTTACATTTAAGTAGTTTATGATAAAAAGAAGGAATTTGTTATATATATTTACACTTTGTCCTATTTGATCGACCAATGAAATGCTTATATTTTGTTCAAAATTCGAAAAATATGTTGATATGGAGAAGAATATGGTGCCTACGTGACCAAAGACCTGTATGGGCGGAGCTTGATGACGTCATGTTTCGTTAGCTAAAAATATAAATATACCCAGTAACAATTACTCTGAACTGTACTTTAAGCATCACATGTGCTGTCAGTCAAACTTGAGGTGGTTCCATAATGCGAGGTCAAAGGCAAAGCTGTATGGCGTACGTGACAAACTGTAAATGTGTTACCGTTTATACTTTAAATTTTATGGATTTATCGCAGTACTCCGCTTCGCGTCGCTTGCGATAAATTCCATAACATTATGAATATAAATGATAAATTATACATATAAGATAATCTTGCACCGATTGAGAAAAAGTTCTTACAACTTACACTAATCCCTCTCGGCGGTTTCTTGTAGGACCAGTGCCTGGCGGCTGGAAAGGCCGTGAAAACTGTTAAAGTTAACCGGTATGTGCATATTGCAGATGGATTCATCCTCATACAAGAAACTGGATGCCATATCACGGAAGGATCCGCTTACATGTCTGACGAAAGAAGAGAAAACTTATTTGTGGGCAGCTAGGCAAGTAGAGCAACGTGAATTAGTTTAAACTTATTTAATAATAGAATAATTGCAACACCCTGTAATACTTGATACCACACTCGGCAACCGTGACTTTATTGTCTTTCATTACTCATAACTTGATTAAACTGATTAATATAGAAATGTCGCCCACATGGCCTAAACCCTATAAAATATCTTTCACAGATAAGTTACTATTCGCCTTTGACCTTCACTTTAGTCATACGAAATATAAATAACAACAAAAGCAACGGCAACAACAATGTAATTGCTTATATGTATACTTAATGTTTTACACAATGTTGCAATTATTGATAATTTATATTTCTTCTTTCCATAAGTATGGAATCAAACATCTGTCCAAAGTTTTTCAAAATGATACTCAATCCATTGTTTTAGGTCAACTATTATAATAATATATTATTATTATTGTATTATCTGTGCATAATGGTATTTAATGTAATGTATATACATGTAAATGATTTTCCTTTGTGCAAAGTTTCTAATAACCGTATACAATAATTAAAAATATTTGTTTGAAATCTTCCATATTTGAAATGTAGGTATTTCGTTATGGATTACGAACCACGCCTCCTGACTAGAATCGTCCAATGTGTAAACTGGGCAGAGAGACACGATGTCTTCAAGGTACTCCAATGTGTTTTCTATTTATAGCTCATACAGGAAAGCCATCTCATTTTAAAATAAAAATTCTTCCTTTTTTATTTCTATTGATCGATAACTTAATCTTTCATTTGGAAACTATTTACAAATTAAAATAATAAATAAGATGGGTGATCTTTTCTAACAAAAGGGCTGCGCTCGTTTCAGATCATAGCACCCTATTTCTAAAAGGTATAACTAGGGATTCCGTCCCTGGTATAACTAAATATATGGAAGAAAAAAATCTTAAGGAAAGGATTTCAGAATTTAAGAAAGTAAACAAAAGTATCAATTCAAAAATCACTATTTTTAAAACGATGTATGTAACTTGTTTTGGTCTGTAAAAAACATACGTTATCTTGTTCCTATTTCTATATATGATAGAACATTTTGAGGCAAGGTAAATGGCGATTGAATGAAAAATCATCGAAAAGTGAACAAATTTGACATGAATTATGGATATAATTCAACCGGTAACATATCAGGTAGTTTCGAATTAGTCAATACAATATCTGCTAGTGTTTTTCTTTAACCTTGATAAGAATAAAATGTATTAACACGCCATGTTGTGTTAAAATTAACCTAATCCTATTCAATAGCTTCATATCGTAGTTACCTTGGATAATAGGTTACCAGTGGTTGAAATAGTTTGAATCCATTAACTGTAGTTTGTTTGACTGAGATATCATGAATGGGAGAGGTGAAGGCTTAAACTTTCACAGCTACAAACTAAAAAGGTGCATACTGTCAACTTTTTTTTATCTTTTACATTCAAACAATAATTATTGTTTTACCGATGTGTAATAAGGTATTAATCTAGCATTTGCGATTTGGGAAGTACATAAACAGTATGTTACAGTAATGCTTAAACTGCTATTAAAAGAATTAACAAGTTTCATCAAATTACAACATATCGTTGACGACTTATATGTACATGTCTCAGCTATACAGTATACTGAAGCTATGGCCGGAGGAGATGCTCACACTGACCACAGCACTACAGATGCTGGGGCCAGAGTACCCAGACCCACGACTCAGAAATATTGGGGTCAGATATGTTCGACGTCACCTGAAGACGCCGCTACTTCAACTATACCTCCTTCAACTGGTCCAGGTAATTAAGCTGTTATGTCAATCTCCAAATGGCTGAAATATTGTCGGTGTGATGTTAATACGTATAGGTTAATGTTTGTTATCGAGCTTGAGCGGTTTAACTTGTTTAACCCTCGATAACAAACATTAACCTACTTAATGTATGGAATTTTGTTTTGACACGTTGTGTAAAACCCAGTATTGGGATCTACAACGTATTTGTTTCAGATTCAGATTCAGATTCAGACATTACTATCCAAGACCATCTCTACAAGCATGCGCACAAAGATTGATGGTATATACTAGGTTACCCATTAAACCAAGTGGTTTAACGAGTTAAACCGATTGAACATTTTGAAAGTACTTCAATCTCATTGGTCAAAATAACACCCCATACATTAAAACCAGTATGTGTGTTTAGTTATTCACAAAAAATGTGGCTAGTGTAACAAAGTATTTTGCTCTTTCAAATGAGCATGAGGTTAGAAGTGTGCAACACTGTGAGGAAATAAGGGAGAATTGCCGGAAACAGTCCAAAATTCAAAGAAAGCATATATGTGAAACATTGGATATTTCAGACATGAAATAAGAGTTAAAATAAGCAACTTTATAATAAGCATAGTCATGTTTTCTTATACTTCTAAGTAAATAATAGCATTACATGTAACATATTTTTATAATAAAATAGTAATTTGTAAATTAATATATTATTGAGGATGATATTGTCATAAAATATTTTTAAAAACCTGATCCTACGTCTAAAATATAGAATATGGATGAAAAATGGTTCTAAACGTATCAGGGTCTTGGGTTCTAGCCTTATAACTTAAGTATATACGTCACCGTCAGCTGTATTTTATTTAATATCCTTTTTCCATTCAGACACTGAAGTTCGAGTGTTACCCGGACAATGAGCTTACTCGCTACCTCCTGCATCAGGCGCTTACCAACAAAACCATCGGGCACCAATTTTTTTGGTTGCTAAGGTAAAATCGCTGTTCATTGTATATTCACTGACTTTGTCATTACCAAACATAAACACGTATAAACATTATCTCGAATATGTCATAGGAAATTTAGAGACAATATTAACTCTTGAATTTAATATCATTTTTGTTATCGGTTTAATTTTTTAAAAAACATAATCCCTAAAACAAAATGTGATTTAATGCATTTTCTTTGAAAAACATGGAAATGGTGATTGTATTTTTAATATTATAAGAAATAAATGCATTTAATAATTATATGAATAACTTAAGTTAAACAGGCTCGTCGGATGTACACAGTGATTCGGTCGGTCGCAATCTTTAACTAGTGATGTATTGAAAATAATACACATCGTATACGACTTGATACTTATTTCTTGGCTGTATGTTATGTGATCAAACAATGTTGGTACAGGTCTGAGATGCACGATCCCCTCTCACGCAAGTTATTTGCTCCCCTGCTGGAAGCGTACGCCGTGTATTGTGGAGTCAGCCATATTGAGAGGTCTCCTAGGAGAGGTCCGAACATTAAAGTCTATGCAGGATGTATGCAAGGAAATCAAGGCATCGAATAGAGTAAGAACCTTTTGCTGTAACGTGATTTTTGTATTTGGTTAATTGTGATGATCTGAATATAATGAACAATAACATACAATAAATATAGTTGTTAGTCCCCTACCGATGTTTACACCGGAGGGGACTATAGGTTTGCCCTCCGTCTGTCTGTCTGTTTGTCTGTCCGTCCGGATGTCCGGAAATCTGGATCCCTCGATAACTTAAAATCCGTTTAAGATAATATTTTGACATGACTATTTGAGTCTACCGTCGCTTCGATAGTATATCAGTCATATAGCAACGTCCAGCTAATTACAGGTGGAGGAAGACCCCGGATGCACGGAGGCATCTGGGTAGAACCACCGACCTACCGCACGCCAGCTGGATAACATTTTGAAAATTGATATATGAATAGATGGCATTGTAGAGATTCTGCACGTCACGTTTTGTTGTTGTTGTTTTTTTCTTCGGACTAAAATTCTGGTTGCTATGGTAACGGAAAAAATACGCACCTCACCGGTAGGGGACTCATGTGTTGCGTGCAACTTGTGTATATTAGAGATGTTATGTATTTGGATGTCATTTGAAACGTATGTTTTCATCACTTTCTTGAAATCATCAGCGATTTCGATGAAAGCCACTTCTGTTTTATCGGAACTATTTTCCTCACCTGCCAGTGATAATCACTGAAACTTAATACCAAATTTCCATTGCATAATTTGAGTATTCTCAAAGTTCATCGACATGTTCGTATAACGACTTTTGTTATCTATCGCTCTGAAGGTGACTGCTGTATACAAAGAGTCGTCCTATCATGTACGGAAAATACTGGGTATAGGTTGTTGTTGTATTGTGGTTTACCGTCACTGCGATAGTATTTCAGTCATATAGCGACATCCAGCTAATGACAGGTGGAGGAAGACCCCGAGTACACAGAGGTACCCAGGTAGAACCACAGACCTACCGCAAGCCAGCTGGAAGGCTTCCTCATATGAAAAATCCCTAAAGGGATTCGAACCCACAGCGGTGAGGGGCTGAGAGATTTGTAGTCCACGTCTGTAACCGCTCGGCCACGGCGGCCCCCACTGGATATAGGCGGAGTAAAATGATTTAGATGAAATTATAGAAAACTGGAATGCACCATTCATGTGTTGAACATTTCATTGGCAGGAGGACCAGCAGAGGGTCCTGAAAGACTGGGTAGCGTCAGAAAAAACAAAGCAGGCATTGGAACACAAAACTGCAATCTTGGATATGTGTATAGAACTCGGGGAATTATGGTGAGTATAAAGTCTTTGCCAGGTACAGACAATGATGCACTTGTAATTTAATAGTGAAACATTACAGCCTGACTTAACATACTGTTATATTACTAATGTAACATAAAACAGAATAGAACATATCTATTCTTCCATTTAGTCCATACTTATTTTACAAAGTCAATATAGAGTATTTACGTGCATAAATATAAATGACTTGCAACAGTTCCGGTGTGTGTGTGTTTGTTGGGTTAAACACGTCCCACCAACAGTATTTCAGTCTTTTTGGAGACGATGTCTACTTGAGACAGATATAGTGCTGCCTCACTGCTGTATCACGCCGTAGACATGTGACAGGATACCACACCCAGTCACATTATCCTGACACCGGGCCAAACAGTCCTGCAACTACCCTTGTATACTGAGCGTCAAGCAAAGGGAGCTATATTAGTACCGTGTTTTTTTTCAACATTGGTATTTCATCACTGTGTGGTAGCATCCGACTGTATTACACATCACTGTGTGGTAACATCCGACTGTATTAAACGGTAGCATGCGAGTGTATTACACATCCGTGTGTGGAAGCACTCGGCTGTATTACACATCACTGTGTAGTAGCATCCGACTGTATTACACATCACTGTGTGTTAACCTCCGACTGTATTACACATCACTGTGTGGTAGCATTCTACTGTATTACACATCACTGTGTGGTAACATCCGACTTTTATCTTATGATTTTCGATGAAATACTAAAATATATCAGTGACATATTACAAATTTGACTTTGACCCTTTTCCGGTAGTGTCTGACTAGTTTAATGCAAAAAATATAGAAAATTCTCGAAGTGATACTATTTTCATTTTTAATATGATAATTGTATCACTTCTCGATGAGATATATTCCATATTCACCCAAAGCAAACAAATATCATCCATGTATTACACATCCGTGTGTGTTTTTATTACAGTGTAGAAGACTGTAAGGTGCTGGACTCCAAAATGAAGCCTCTCTGGCTAACGTGGACCAATCGCTCTCAGCTGGCCAGCCAAGTTGACTCGGAGAAAATCCAGTATATCTTTAAAAACGGGGATGGTAAGTTAGTATTACATTAAAGTAAAATATACAACTTAGTTGGTAGCTTACTAATTGGTAAAACACAATAAATAGGATTTTCCGGTTCATTGATTTTTACAAGATTTGTGTCCCTTGAAACTTAGTCTCTGTAGCTAATTGATATTGCAGCCTTGTGAACGCAACTCCTCCTACATTTCTGAATGAACCTTTTCAAAACTGGTCAATGTCATTACTATAATGGGTAGATGTGCATGAAGTGGTGATTTTCCGGTTCATTGATTTTTACAAGATTTGTGTCCCTTGAAACTTAGTCCCTGTAGCTGATTGATATTGCAGCCTTGTGAACGCAACTCCTCCTACATTTCTGAATGAATCTTTTCAAAACTTGGTCAATGTCATTACTATAATGAGTAGATGTGCATGAGTGGCGATTTTCCGGTTCATTGATTTTACAAGATTTATGTCCCTTGAAATTTAGTATGTTTATCAATATTTGCAATAGTTGTGCCTTTTTAAACATGGTTTCTTGAAAACACAACTCAAGTTTCTAAACAGGTTAAAGTGCATAAAGCAGGGATTTTCTGGTACAGTGATTTTTGCAAGAGTTATGCGGAGAAAGAAAAAAGGATTCATATTGATACTGCTATTTGGTCTTTATATTTTGTGGAGGCGTATATTGTGGCAGCACTGGCACTCTTGTTGTATTTTGATTAGTGCATACTATTGAAGATCTTTCTGATCAATGTTTTAACATGAAAGATTATGTTATTTCATAACACACGCTCAAAAACATGGACTTCTTAAAGACAGGTGCAGATGGGAACCCATCTGACAGAGGGTTTCTGCAAAGCCAATAGCTACTTTTATACAGTAATTGTTTTCTAATAATTAAAAGCGAGTTAATATGCGATAACCGTTTTCGCCCATAGATGTATTTAAAAGTTGCGAGGAATATCTGCTTCCTCTAAAGGGAACCTGCGGTCCTGGTAAGCGGATGGTCCGTAAGAGAGAATTCGTTGGTGCGATTCCTCCTTGCAGAGACATACCAAAGTCTTTAATCATAATACTGTTCAAGCTTCTCCGTGCTTGGTCCTCAGCGTTTAAGGGAAATCCCAGGCCTCGTTTGTCTAGTGTCAGTAATTTGACTGGGTGTGGTTAGCATGTCTATTTTTTCTACGACGTGGTATCGTAGAGAAGCAGAGATTAGACAAAACCTCTAATTAAATGAAATATTATTAAAAGGACCTTGCACCCAAGCAAACGAAAATAAAATCTTTGAAAATGACATCAATCTGCAAACTGTCCATAACATATAATATAGATGATTAAATGATTATATTGTTAACTGGTAATAGGCACACAAATGATCTTAACAGTCGCATTGCTGATGTTGTTGATTGCAGACCTACGACAAGACATGCTGGTGGTACAGCTTCTGAAAGTGATGGACATGATCTGGAAATACTCATGCCACGACTACTGGTGCGTCCCATTGCAATCACAGACATCCGGCTCGTAATGCTTTTTGATATATATATATTGATATACTATAAAGAGCCGTATGGCTGTGATTGCATGTATAATTTTATATGCTTAAGAATTAAAAACCATCTTACCTGAGGTTTTTGAATGTCCCTCGTGTATTTCAGGCACTCAGTCTTCCGATTTCAGTGTACATATTCTATGCGTAGACCTAATTTTTTGGCTGTTTTTTTTTTTTTTTTTTTTTTGCGATTCTCAAGAAAGGATTATATTTGTTGCTTCCTCAATGGTATGTCCATAAATAATCTCGTATGTAGAAAAGTCTGTCGTGATCTTTATGTTTAAGACATTGAATGTATTTTTTGCGTATCAGACTAAAACACCAAAATAGCCAAAATTAATCCATCCTCAGTAACAAGATGTATACAGTAATTCACTTCCATTTTAAAAAAAATGTGAAAAGCAGCCACCTTTTATATAAATACAGGGATTGCATTACAGGGTGTAGATTTAAAATACATTTATTGAAATTGATTGGTGATACCGAGTTTGAAATCTAGACATCTCTCTCTCTCTCTCTCTCTCTCTCTCTCTCTCTCTCTCTGTCATACATATATTGGACAGTCACATGTAAAATAACCAACTATCATAACAAAAACACCGACAGAGTCATTTTAAATTTTCATGTGAGGAAACCTTCTGGGACAGCCGGCTTGCGGTGTGTCGGTGGTTCTACACGCATGTCTCTGTGTACTCGGATTGTTCGGAATCAGCTTGACGTCGCTATATGACCGAAATACTGTCGCAATGACGTCATACTCCAACTTATACCTAATACACTACGTACAGCTGCATTTATATACCGAACAATCTGTTTGTAATTTACGGCATTGATTACACATAAATCATCCAGTAAGTCGTCTGATGACCTACAGGATGACGACATACGACTGCCTGACCATGGGAGACAGTGTCGGGATGATAGAGGTCGTACAGAGGTCACAGACAGTTTGTAACATTGGGATGAGAGACAGAGCATCACCGAAGGGATTATACAGGCGTCAGGGATACACATGTGGCTGTACGAGAATAGCCAATCAAATCACGGGTAAATATCACTTGACCAACACTAATAACTTTGTTTTAGTGTCGCATTTGGGACATTTCATTTTAAACTGATCAATATAGATATATTGCAGTTAAATATTTAACTTTAATACTTATTTAAATTTACAAGTACATGTAATATTTAAGAGTTTTTAGAGAACATACAGAAAATAAAAACGTACGTATATGTGTGTCACACAATAAAATAAAATAAAAATACCGATTAAAAGTTCCTTGTTTAGAACATATTTGAGGTGAAGGAAAGTATAATAGTGCTTTCACGTGTAATCATTATTTTCAAGCTATGGAATGTTGAAGCCCCATTGTGCAATCATGCGACTTTTAATCTACATGAATATCTCAGTATGTACTATTTGCCTACTTTGTTTTCTTTAAATGCCAAACATTCACATGAATTTATCCGCGTCTGAGTAGGCTCGAATGCAAAAATGTTTTATTTGTTTTGAGTGGATAATAGATATATCTTATCTCGAAGAGATGCGCTCTAGAGAAAATATTAAAATTGCATTCCATATCCATTCAAACAACACATCTTCTATATTCCTGTCGCTTCTAGTAAGATTCATTATGTTTTATGCCATTGTTTATGTACATAGATGAAACGTTCCTAAAGATTATACTACTAGTTGTGTATACCAAGCTCTCCTTTATTCTCTGCAGCTATATCCCGGCAGTACAAAGGTTCACCTACTCCTGTGCTGGGTACTGTGTCGCCACCTACATCCTGGGGATCGGAGACAGACATTCTGACAATATCATGGTCTCCACTAATGGACAGGTACTATGCACAGCCATGAACATTAGATTAATCAAATTATTTGTTGTTGTTGTTTTGCAAAGAAGCATCAATCTATTGCAAGCCAAGTAGAAATTTCGTGGAATCTGTGATGCAATCAATTTCGTTGGTACATATATTCGTGAAACCATGTTCTAGAAAACATGATGATTAATGGAATTAAATAGTTTTCGTGGGGATAAATATTCGTGGATAAAATCCTGCACGAAATCAACGAAAATTAGTTCCCCGCGAAAATTAATGATTCTACAGTAAGATAAAACCTTACATAGAGGCTGCCTCACCATAAGGACTACTTTACTTTTCTTACTGACTGTTATTGAGGTAAGAGCGTTCGCCTTGACGGAAGGGTTCAATTCCCGACAAACTTGGCGTTTGGCATTTAGCATTTATACAGTACAAATATTTATTGCACCAAAACATACAAATGAATGTTTCATAGCAAAACATTACATGTCCAGTGTAACACATGATAGATGACAAAAGGCATGGGTTTATCTGAAGAACAAATGACCATTTATGACAAAGTAGTTCCAGAACTGGTTTGTACGGTGGCAGGATCATGTGATTTGATGCGGCATTATACTGCAGTAACATTATATCTGTCTCAAGTAGGCACAGTCTGAAAGTTACCGAAATACTGTCGGCGGGACGTAAATAGGTTACTGAACACGATAATCAAACCAAGATTGTCATTTAATTGAAGTAAATCTGTATGTGTTTAAAAAGATTAATTTGTAATGTTTTAAAAGACGATGATATATTTTGTTTTAATACTATAATAGTGTAACAGTTGTATAGGAAATAGGATGTATTTTTTGTAGTGGTAATTTAGTCAAAGATAAGTAGTAATAATATGTCGTCACATCAAAAGCAATTTCGTAATTCAAGAAAATAACCATTCATATAAACATAGCACAAGTTTTATATCGATATTTGCATCCATTGCAGATGTTTCATATAGACTTTGGACACTTTATGAATCATAGGAAGTCAAAAGCCGGATTTAAACGGGAAAGAACCCCGTTTGTCTTCACAAAAGACTTTCTCCGAGTTATCACAAAAGGAACAGACAAATTAGAAGACTTCAAAGAGTATGTATCATTACTATTGTTTGGACTTGGGAGCGGGAGGTCGTGGTTCGATCCCCGGTCACGACATACTAAAGTCATAAAAATGATAATGGTTTATCTCCCTTGTTTGGGCGCTCAGAATAGAAGGATAGTTCCAGGACTGGTTGGCCATAGAAAGGATGTGGCATCATGCCACATGTCTACGGCATGATATTACAGTGTGGCAGCACTATAACTGTCTCACGTAGAGATGGTCTCAAAATGACTGAAATACTGTCGATGGGAGTAAAAACAGCAACATTTGGATATGTACCATTGACCATGTTAAATAAGTGATATGATAATTGGTTGGAATATACTTCCGAATTTCCAAAATGAAATTGCATTTTTGGACGTTTTAATTTTTTTCAACCCTTCTTTTAAATAATAGGGAAAACATCTTATTCCAGTCTCATGAATAATCAAAATTGATAGATCAGGAAATGGCCATCATAAAGAATTACATGGTTTTACATATTTTCACAGGTTTGAATATTTGTGCTTTGAGGCTTTCCTGACTGTGAGGCGCCATGCGAACTTATTCCTGACATTGCTGAGTTTGATGATGCAAAGCAACCTTCCAGAACTCCGTGAGGCAAAGGACATCAATTACTGCAGAGAAAGTTTAGCACTGGACAAATCCGAAGACAAAGCTGGGAAAGAATTTCTCGAAAAGTTGTTCCTGTCTCTTGACAGACAGGTAACAATCCAGATTGACTGGTTTTTCCATCGGTTTAACCGGGTAATGAAAAGGAAGGCTTCGGCAAGTTCTTAACATAGACAATCAATTGCTGTTGAGTATTGGTCTTACAGTTACAGTGAAGACTGGCTTGAAATGCCAAGAAGGAGCCATTGTGTCAATAAAACCCCAAGGGTTATAATGACCTATGTGTAGAGTGACTTGAACTCTCAGAAAAGCAGTCAAGGTGTCAAGGTATAAATACACTGACTTGGTCAATACTTATATTTATACTAAAGGCACCAATTTAAGGAGAAAAAAGTTTTACTAAATAGAATACAGATTATACAGTGACGAAAATTATAATATCGAATTTGACAACCGCCATCAGCATTCTTAGGGGAAGCAAATGGACTATATTTTGCTATTAACTCAATTGTTTTTTTAGAATGCTAATGAGATCAAGCTTAATTCAGTTTTACTTTGCAGGTGCAGGTAAACTTTCTTTACTTATATTGTTGGTGTTTGATCTTGATTCTCTCTGTAATCATGGGCTTGTTATTGTGTCTAATAATACCATTATAATTATTTATTCATGCAATTACATGCAGTAACGTTTAACAATTACATAAGTAAAGTTTTCTTCATATCACCTTTAGGTGTCATTTACCATATAAGTGCATACATTAAACTTTGTAACGAACTCTTCAGGACCTGAAATTTGGATATAACAGATGCTCGCGTGTATGTGTTTAGAGAGAGAAAAAGAATCGGCTTTGGACCCGAAAATTTTATATATCAGGGTTCTTTTATTAAAGCGCGCGCGCGCGCGCGCGTGTGTGTGTTAATACCTGAATTCCACTACACGAGTATGTTTACACACCTTCTATCGCACTACATATTCCTATCCCACTACATGCACTCGTGTAGTGAGATAGGAAATAGTCTGTAAACGTAATTTTTCACCGTTCCTGATTCAGAAAATACCAAAATGATATTATTTTGGGTTTCCAGTGTGTATGTGAAAAATACACACCAATTTCGATGGCAATATTCAATCTTAGCACACTTTCATCGCCATTGTGCGCGCACGCGCACCTGCGCAAATACAACTTTCGGATGATGCTGTCCAGGGTTGTCAGACGTTTCATCCCCAAGTCGTTTCCACCCCAGTCGTTTCTTCCCAAGACGTTTCACCCCCAAATTTGGGGTGAAACGTCCTGCATTTGAGATGTAACAGGTGTTTCCTCCCCTCTGTTATTTTATTTAAGCATATGATTTAATTACTTAATATTATCCTAAATTATTTAAATAGTATTCAATAATTTTATAGAATGTTATTTGAATAATGGTAAGTTGTCTGTACTGAATTTACTAAATTGTTAAAAAAATAATCAATAATTACGTTTAATTTGATAAGTGCAAAAGTGTGATTAATTAAAGATTTGTTGTTAATTAATGTTTTAATTTCATAAATGTGTTTCTGTTTTTATTTACATTTAAAAGCACCCACTTTGATGTTATTGATTAGATTTGGTTTACTGATATGAATAATAAAGGTGTGAGAAAGTGCAGTCTCATAGTAAAAAAAAAAGTGATAATGTAAAATTTGATAAACAATGTAATTAAGACTTTAAAGTTTATGTGATTATGTGCACATGTATTAGATGAGAAAAAAAAACAATTCAATAATTATTAAATGTTCTGTTAAAAAAACTATTAAATGTATTATTTATGTGTTTTAGAACAAATTATCCCTCATGGTTATTTTTTTTATTTATTTTTTTTAATCCTTATCAAGAAATTTTCTTCTTAGTTTGATTTATTTAGTTATTTAATGACATTATTAACATACAAAAGTTGTTAAATAGCACTGACAGTATCCCTATATAAGAATGTAATTTACATATTTTTCAAGTATAATATTATCTTCCCATAATTTAGAAATCGAAATATATGATAATATGCAAATAAACTTTGAATTAAACATAAATGCTAATTACAAAAATTAAAAAAAAAAAAAGATTGCATTCTATTACATAATTATGGACATGCACCTGGTGCGACAGTGAGTCATTAAGCGCGTCGGCTGAATGACTCCACTATACACAGTAGCAGTTAATTGACACGTGCCGTTAAGTGTGGCAAATAAACACATCAGATTAGCAATTATTTCATGAATAGGACCATATACTTACAGTAGCAAAAAGTAACGTAAATTCTGATATCGTTTTAAATTCCTTTTATTTATAAGTTTTCTAAAGTGAAAGAAAATCCGCGAAAACTGATGACATTTACATATGCAACCACTTTCTGGATGTTTTTTATTTACATGGTCTACGAAGGTTGTGTATCTGCTTTGCAAAATATTAAGAGTACTCTGCAAATTACTTAAAGCGTGTCTTCTTTTGCTTTTATTCATAAAACAATGCATTGCTTTAACAGTTTTTCAAAACAAAAGCGGCAATATTTGCGTACGTGATATTGGTAAGGTTTTTATTACAAGATTGAAAAAATATATTGAGAAAGGTTAAACTGATTTGCTCTAATCATGGCGTTCTTTTTCTTCTTTTATTTCTTCGTAGATTACCGGTAATCTAGAGAAAATCTTCAAAAAAAAAGTCGGCATTTTTTATGCACCCAAAGTACGTAAACCTGGCAGGAAATAAGCCGACTTTTAATGCAAGATCAAAACAGATTGAGAGGGGAAAAAACTTTAATGAATAGTAATAGATAGCGTTGTTTCTTTTTTTTACCGCTAATGTCCGACATTGTTGTTGCTTCGGTTACGTGAATTTTACTTTTTCCAGTGCTAGATCTATTTCCTAAATTGCATCTGACTGCAGTCTGAAATTTCAAATACCAAGCAAATTCAACCCGGTGTTAATTAGTGAATTTGCCTTTTTTACTAAATAAGCCATGGTACAATCGCTTCGGCAATCGGTATCTGTCTGGTACCCGACTTTTCTGCATTCAGTGATTGTCGTCTGTCAACCAGTGAAAGTGGGCGGTACAAATGTCATTCAATTTGCATACACTGTACCCAGACACATACTTATTACACAGCTATGGACTACTAATTAGCACCACATGACGTCCAGTATATTCACTGTCGGCATATGATAGGAATTTCAAAGGATATAAGTAATCTGTAGGTTTTTGCAGATGAACATGCAAGCGCCCCGGCAGATATCATAGCGCCCCGGTAGATGGGATTTTGAAATGCAGACGCCCCGGTCCCGGGGCGCTTAAATTACCTGGGGAAGGCATTAGTTTGATTTATTCAAGATTTACAAAATCCTTAGATATGTTTAGAAATGATCATACTTATATTAACATAATTACACATCATCAAATGATATGTTTGATAAGTATTTGATTATATATATATCTTTATATATCTTTATTTCCTCCATTTTTTGAAGATTACATATAAAGACAACTTGACAAAGAACAAGGAAAATACAAATAATACACACTAGAAACATACTTATGACAAGAGCAAACAAACAGCGAGTAATTAATTTGCTAATAACCTACTATACTATCCTCACCCTTTACAGCACCTTTACTGTTAAATAAATAAATATAAACCTTGTCCAAGCATAATACAAGAATACAAGGTTAAGATGAAAGGGTAAGTCAATTGTTATGATGTTTCCAACCACATAAACACAAAACCACTTACCGAAACGAAACGTAAGAGTTTCTATATGGTCTCGAGCAAATTAAGAATACAACGAAACAGAAATACAAAAGAACAAAAGATGAAGGTGTTATTAACTGTATATATAAATGTTCGCTTATGTATGCGTAAGTAGGAAAGTATCATGGGCGTGTATGTAAAATTACACACATTTATATCTTAATTCATTCCAATTATTGAAGATTACAAATTACATGCATTTTACAACACCCTACAAGAATAATGTGTATGTGTGCGCGAGTCTTTGTTTATGCTTGTGTGTATGCGTGCGTGCGTATGTGCGTCCGAGCGTTTGTGTGTGTGTAACATACAGAAGAAAGGGAATAAAACTGGCCTTCACACTTTAACAATATGTTTCGGGCTAAACATGTATACAACAATTAATGTAGACATAAACCATGTTACCAGAATCCATCTACTTGTATAAAGAGTACTTTAAAGAGTACTAAGTTTAATAGATTCAAATGTGAATATAATAAGTACCTATTGCGCAGTTAAACTGCAATAAATGGAAAGCTAAATTATAAATTCATCAAAAGAGACAGGAAAACCAAGAACTAAGATTTCGTAGGGCACAAACCTTACCAAAACCCGAAATGCGTCGATCTCACTTATAAGACATCCACATGAGATGAACGTGGCGAAATAAAATATTTATCAAAGCATGATATGGTAAGCTTGAGCATACAGCGAGTAACGGGCACTCAACCCCGAGAAGTGTATTAACTTTTGTTTTCTCATCTAATGAGAGAAAGGTTGACAACACGTGATCTCCGAGTTTTGTTTGTAAACTATCCGCCAACTGTTGACGGTGAATAAACAAATGTGGACAGACAGTGAGAATATGATCGGTAAGACTAGTGCCATTGAATTCAGCACCACATCTTCGACATGAACCACCCTGCCATGACAAATAAGTAACCAGCTTACAAACTGTTCTGCAGTATGCAAGTTGGTATGTATACCTAAAACTGTGTTGCCAGATCTCACTTATCCCATAAATTGTATGGACAGAACGGACACGATCGAATTCTGCCGCACTGTATGTAACAGTCCAGTCATTGATCGCCTTTGAACGAACTTTAAGATTAACGAGACGCTTCCATGTAACCTTTCTTGGAAAGTTACCATCACATATGAAATCGTTCAAATAGTTTGTTAAATCATAATCCCGAAGCAGTCCCCATATATCCTTAAAGAAACCAGATATCCTAGAGGGGTTTAACTTACTATATGTTAATCGAAAGAGAAATATATGCTTAACTGCTTTATTGCACAGCATACTTACCAAGAAAAATCAGTTTCCGTTTATCAATTATACATTTTATGGTAATACATTAAATGCTTAGTATGTTCTCCAATTTACCGCTAGAGAAATTTCATTAGACGATAAGGTGTAGAGACATTCTGTGCCGTAAAGTGCTTTTGGAAACTAGTCCAAGTTCCGAAGAACGTTTTCCTTAACTTATCAGAAATTATTTTAACCCTTTGGTTTAACTTATAGTCACAATAACACATAACACCAAGGTGTAAGTAGTTACAGACTTCGGAAATTGTATCATCGCCTAAATGCCATGACCTGGACGAACGAAAGTAAGAAATCTTATTTTCATTAAAAACCATAACGGCACATTTAGCAGGGTTATATTGAAACCTCCACTTGCACGCATAACGGTGACATATGTCTAAAAGAGTTTGGAGGCCACGCATTGATAGAGATAACAATAACATATCATCGGCTACGGTCGGAGCACATATACTATATCCATTTATACATAAACCGGCCTGTGTATGAACAAGTTGTTGTATTAACTCATTAATGAAGCACAAGTAGAGAAATGGTGACCATCGCGAGCCTTGACGGGTAGACTGAAGTACAGGGAACCAGTCCGATTTACGACCCTATACAATACACAGCTGGTCATTCCAGTGTGCATTTTCACAATCGCATGCCATAGGCGACCTGTTATTCCCATGTAGTGAAGCTTGTAGAAAAGACCATTATGCCATACCCTATCAAACGCTTGACGAGCATCCAGGAAGCATGCATATAACTTACTGTTGCTCTCTTTACAATAGTGTATACACTCTTGTAATAGAAAGCTTGTCATATTACAACCCATTCCATCCTGAAATCCGCCCTGTAGAGGATGAATAGGGATATTTATATGTTCTTTTAACCGTAATAAAAGCATGCTCTCATACAATTTGAGAAGACACGAAGAAAGAGTTATAGCTCGGTAACTCTTCGGATCATCTTTACGTTTATTACCCCCCTTGAATAAGGTAACAATGCAGCCTTGTTTCAACTGATTAGGTACATAAGACTGTGATAACATACTATTAAATAACAAAAGTATATATTCATATAGTACAGGTCCTCCATTAATTATATGCTCATTATAAATGGAGTCTAAACCACACATTTTACCTGTGTTCAGACTCTTAATGCACCCCATTAATTCCTCAAATGCAAACGGAGGCTGGTCAGGGTCTACATTATTTTCAAATTTCCACTGATCAACTGTATCATCAACTACTTGACGAAAACCTTGATCATACAACTCATGATTTGTATCACTATATAGATTTGCAAAATAAGATCCCCACTCCTGAGTAATATCGTTAGCATCACGTACAACACGACCATTAAAGTTAAACTCACACACCGATGCTTGGGAAGTGACCTTTCTTTTGGCATTAAACAGCTTCCAAAACAAACCAACAATGAAATACGTCACATATTCAGTTAGTATCTGGCATGTAGAAAACTTTCGTGTCATCACCTAAGTGAATATGTGATTGGCAGTAGTTGGAACTAACAGACAGTTTATTCCTGTTAAGATACCTAAGTGGATAACTTGAAAATTTTCTACTTGCCAGATAATAACTGAATATGTGACAATTTTTCAGAAAAGTTTCGACATAGCTAAGTGGATTAGTGGCTGGCAGAAATATGCCACAATACGAAAGCAAAATGTTTATATATAAATATAATTTTAACATAAATGCTAGATAATAACATTTTGCGTTGTTTTCTGTAAGAAAAAAAGGTGCATTGGAATAGAAATAAATAAGTTTAACTTATTTACTGTAATCTGTACTCAGTCTGATTCGAAGCTATATGAAAATCACGCCGCATCTTGAAATGATGGGATGGTATTGTTAGAATATATTAGTGTATCAATGCCATTATATTAATACATGGTCTATGTATATGTCACGTGCCTCTGATGTTTCCGAGACCCCTGTCGATAGAGTATTCGCTGTCATCTGTTTATTACACATTTTCTTACTGACCCACAAGCGACCGTAATCCATTTCGATATTAATCTAATGATATTGACCATGCCCGATTATAAGGATTTCCGACATGATATAGAACATGTCCGATTATAAGGATTTCCGACACCGATTATAAGGATTTCCGACATGATATAGACCATGCCCGATTATAAGGATTTCCGACATGATATAGAACATGTCCGATTATAAGGATTTCCGACATGATATAGAACATGCCCGATTATAAGGATTTCCGACATGATATAGAACATGCCCGATTATGATCATTTATACACGATTAAGGTTCCTTAAAAAAAAAAATTTTTTTTCTCTTTGGTTTATTTATAAGTTTTTGTCGTTAGTATTAGCTTGTGTTAGCGTTATGTAACTCTGTGTGTGTGTGTGTGTGTGTGTGTGTGTGTGTGTGTTTATACACACATTTTTTTGATTTGTAATAAATACACCATATTTAGTATTAAGTTATTGAAATTGTATATTCTGTAACATTAGAATTCCAATACTCATTTCTACCAAGTAAACTGTTTTCTTAGAGACATATCAAAACACAGTATTTGCGCAGAGAGGCGTACGTACGATGAATAATTATTGTTCTTTTTGATAAAATCTATATACCAAAGAAAGATTAATGCTTTAAAAAATAAACCGATTTGAGTTTGTATTCACAACCTTAGGACCCCTAGTCTTAACCACTGGACAACGGTGCCACTATGTTAGAGTATATATATTTAGACCAAGAATGAATTAATTATATAAGCGTTGTTGCGAGGTGTCAAATCATCGATTTTTTTCAACACATGTTGTTTGTTTTATCTTTAGAAAGAAATTACATTAAAAAGAATGTTAGTCAAATATTACAGTGTTTAGTTGTTTCACCTTTATATAGTAAGAAACACTGTAATTAAGAATCAATCATTCAATTAATCCGTCATTTGATTTGCCGTTTGTCATTTCTACATTCATATTAACCCTTTCCCTCATATAGACTCATTTTGACGCACTCAGTAGGTACCACATAAAGCCTGATCTTCAGAAAACCACAGTTAAACCTTACCAAATTTAATTACAAAATCCTCATTTCCAGACCACTGAGGAGCAGCGAACAGCATAAAACCTGATCAGCCTGCGAGTTATCGCAGGCTGATCTGGTTTTTTGCTGTTCGCATAGGTCTTTTCATGGTGTCCTCTATGAGGGAAAGGGTTAAACTGACTTTCAGATACTTTACCAGATATGTCAATGTCATATTCATTTATTTCCATGAATATATTCTGTAATTAGAAAAAAGTACTGTATATACTTTTTGCCTGTGATAAAATGTTTTCATATTTTTATTGTTAATAATGATTTTATGATGTGAAATTTTATTTTTCTTTATATTAATTCAATTTAATTAACCTTGTTTATTCATGTACAAATTTATGACTCGATGAATATCAATTGACATGGAATGTCAAACAATGGATTTTTCTTGGCAATGCAGACTGTATTGAATCGGAGCTACAATTATATAAGAGCAAACAGAGGAGAACCTGATCAACAGTCGCGGAGCTGCTGTCTGATCTGGGTTTACTCTGTTTGCCAATGCGTCAAAATAAATAAGGAGTTAAGAAACAGCATTATATGACAACCCAACTATAATATTAAATATCTATTTGTACGTATGTATGCTAAATATATATTCGAAATTATTATAATACACAACGAAGGATTCCATCAAATGTATATCAAAAACCTTATAAATTGAAAATGAGTAGGTTACAATTGTGAACGAATGTGTATGGGTATAATTATTTACTAAGCGATTTCTACAGGACACGTGGATGGAAAGACATCACGAGGTTTTTACAAGATAATTGGATGAGTATACTTTGTCAATAAAATATGAAGTTTGTCCTTTGATTATAATGTAGGTTTCTATGATAAAGCTCCATAAATTTCTCAATGAAAGTGCCTGAATATTTAAGTTGTGATCCAGTTGGGTTAGAATCCCGTTTGGTGCAAGGATTTTTCATTTACCTTCACGGGTGCAAAATACTGGTCAAACCCAGGAATCGTGGAGAGGGATTAGTATAGGTTTGCAAGATCTTGTTGCACTTTCAATGAAAAACAGATAAGTTTGAATTAAAAACAATAAGGCCAAGATGGCCCTGAAGATGTTAACCGGATAGAATAGTTGTACTTAAGAATAATCTATGCAAAAATAAAAAAGAACATTTCAATTTGACAAAACAAACAAAACCTTAGGTCCAATTTTGAAGGTTGTAGCTTTAAATTCAAATGTAGGTGAATCTTTGAGCTTTTCTGATAATTCAAGCGCTTAAACTGTAGATTTATCAGTAGAACTTTACTAAGATATTGTTGCCATTAACATTGTGTATAAGTTTAATGAAAATTGCTTAATAAATACAGATGCTAGAGTGTAATCAAATTAAAATATTTTTTCATTCAATGGCCATAAATCCTGAACGAATCGGCCAAAATCAGCCACAATCAAACTCGACTAAGAAATCATTGCCATAAACATATGAAACTACTGAATCCAATGATTATTTAATTAATGTATGTGCTAGAGTGTAGTCTGTCATATTATTATTTAAAATGCCGTAAATCCTGACCTAACAAAGTCTGAAAACGCTAGCCGTAGGAATGCAAACTCCACACAGTGATCTCTCTTGCAAGCAAAAAAATCACTGCCGTCACAAATGTCACGTGATGATGGTAAACTAACAAAATGGCGTCTCCGTCTGCTGTCACAACAAAAAATATTTTTTAAAATGATTTATTTTTTTACCACGAGGCGATATTTGATGCTTATTAAAGAAAACATACTTAGGGAAATGACACTCGTAGTAAAATATTTTTTTTGGAAAAAAAAGCTAAATTCTTCTAATTTTTACTTGTGGTGGCAGTGGTTATCTACAACTGTAGTAAGGGGAGGTAACTACTGCGGCGGAGTTTGGTAGGAATGATGATGCTTGAGTGTTAACAAATTAATCTGGCATTTTTTCTTTGGTTAAATTTAAAGTCCATTACTCCTGACATAATAAGCCTTTATTAGCCACTATCAAATTTAGCCGAGAGATTATGACTTTGAAAATTGTCGTAAAGTTTGAAAATTATTGCTTAAATACGGTGCTGCTAGTGAGCAAATATTAAAATCTGGCATTTTTAAATATTAAAAGAGGCGTAACACCTGACCTAACTGCCCGATTTTAGTCTTAATCGAACTTGGCCGAATGATCATGGTAATAAACATTTTCATCATGTTTGACGATGTTGCTTAAGAAAAGATGCTAGAGTGCAAACAAACTAATTTTGGGCGACGGACGTTCAACGATTCTTATAGAGCACCCTGGGCAAATGTGCTCAGGCGAGTTTAAATAGTTTCATCGAATCTTGATTGAAACAGTGTAGCATTATTTAATAATGTTACTTGTATATACATGTATACTTTTCAAATAACCATGATTATCATATAATAAGCACTCTTTATCTCAGTACCGTCTTTACTACATACTATTTTCTTCATTATACACAAACGTTCTTCTAGGCGAAGTATAATTATGAAATACTTATGCGCCCAAGGATGTCTAAATAATGATAGGTAATCACTATGAACTACATGTATGTGTTCCTTCATTACACATGTACACGTATACCACCAGTTAGCTGACTAATCTAAGATCAGGCAAAAAGTTAAACAGCTACATGATTTGTCTCCCTTTGTATCTAAACCGAGTTAACACTCGCTTGTTTGTCGTCTGCTGCTGTAACAGCATTGTCGTCTTCTGGTTTGGTAAAATCGACTGGTTTCTCGTCTAATTCGATCTCTACATCCGGGTCTTTTGCCCAGTCCTAGAATGTTACATGGTTTTAAGTTTTATACATACATGTCAAAAATGAGCAATTAAATTGTTTGCTCTTAAACTGTCTCTAAAAAATATGCATTTGTAATACTTCACTCAAGTTGGAAAAGATCTTAAGATATCTTGAAACATCTACAATAATAAAAACAAACCTTTTATCGAAATTTACAAAAAGTGGATCATACCGTTGACGGAATTTTATACAAATAAATTCTGATCAGGTGATCAAAGTTAACTGAAGGTAACTGAAAATTAATCAAGCTCGTGCATGTAGAAAAGAAAGATAAGAGAAATAAAAATGTATCGGTTAATGCATAATTTTGCAACAGATTCTACAGCTCAGTTTCTTTCTAATTATGATAGAAATATGATGGTGCATATAGCTCTGGGACACGATTATCACTTACCTGGACTTCCCCTGAGGAAAAAACACCGAAAATTATAGTACCAAACGCCATAAACCCGGCACAGACATAGAAAACGGTGCGCCATTCTTCCGGTGTGTTCTAAAAATAGAAAGAAAATTCTTCCGGTGTGTTCTTAAAAATAGATAGAAAGTCCGTTATATCATAAATCAATGAGCAAATATATCAGAAATATTTTAGAGTATATTTGTATATAATTTGTAGAGAAAACTAATTTAATCGGGAGCTTCTCGTGATTTGTTTTTACCTATTTTATATTTGCGGATCTCTGTTAGGTTAATAGTTGTTTTTTTTTGTTTTTTTCGACAACTAATGCTAAGTCAAACACAGCCATCGAACCAGTTAGAATCGGACGCAAGCCCACTTAAAATCTTAAAATGTTCTTTGGTTGTGTTTGCTACTGTTTTCAAAGTTAATGTTGCATTTATGTAGAATAAAGAAAATATTCGAAAAAAAAAATGCGGGGTTTTCCAGTAAAATGTTATAGACAAAAACATCCATATTAAAGCGCGTGTACAAGTAGGGGAGGGTTAATATGGAGGAATTAGAGTTGAGCTTACGTTCGGAGTTAACGCCCCTGCGAGAATAGGCGCCGTCATGCCTGGAATTGTGGCCACGGTGTTCGTGATCCCGAACAGGACGCCTGCGTATCTGAAGTCGACGATACCATTATTTTTTTTATTATTGAAACATATGTACGTGCAAGGAGAAATAGGCAAACAATGTAATTATAATTGCTGGTGTTTTTGTTTGTTAGCTCACCTGAGCACTTGTGCTCAGGGTGAGCTTTTGTGACCGCTTTTTGTCCGTCGTGCTTCGTGCTTCGTCCGTCGTCAACAATTGCTTGTGAACACTATAGAGGCCACAGTTTTGGCCCAATCTTCATGGAATTTGTGGTTTCTATAATTTTGTTTTAATCTATTAAATATACATAAATATTGAAATAGAGGCCACAGTTTCAGCCTTACCTTGATGTAACTTGGTCAGGGTGTTTGTTTACATCAAATTTCAGATGAATTCAAAACTGGGCCACATAGGGCCAAAATGTAGGTCACTAGGGCAAATTTTAGAAAAAATCTTGTGAGCACTCTAGGGGCCTACATTTTTGTACCAGACTTCATTAAATTTGATAAGAATGATGACTGCATGAATTCCCAGTCGAGTGCAAATTCAGGTAGGATCAAAATCTAGGTCACTTATTCAAAAGTTAGAAAAACACTTTAGATGCCACATTTTTGTCATCATGCCTAACACAGCCATCTTACTCAGGAGAGCGACACAGGGCCATCTTGGCCCTCTTGTTGGGTTTAACCTCCACCGAAAGTATTTTAGTCTCTAGGTGACCATGTCAACTTGAGTCACATTATCCCAACTGACTTAGCCAACCTGTCTCGAAACTACCCTGTGTATATATATGCGGATCGTAGGTGACTACCAGTACTGTTTTAACGACTTTGGTATATCGCGGCCGGAGGATCAAACCCAAGACCTGTCGCTCCCAAATAGCCTACAATAAATGCATTGGAGGGTATAAAACTGACTTAACACAAAGCAAATACTATCTTTCGTAAAAATAAAATGGACAGTACTACTATATAATTCAAACCATATCAGTATGAGGACGGTCTATTAACATGAAATACAAAATCATTATTTTTATGTACCATTTCTTGGAATAGTTCACCAAAAATTGTTTTGTTTTCTGTTTTCAATTGAATACATGACATCACCCAATCAACTTACTTTGGAGCAAAGTCCACGTGATTGACGACATATCCAGCACGACCGAAGCCGGTAAACATGACAGCCAGCGACAGCAACGCCACCGCGAGGTTCCGGTTGTCGCATGTGCAGAATCCGGTGGCTATAAGACATATACCGCTGAAAGGAAACCTGAAACACCATGATAATGTATAGTAATTTCCCCTATTCGGAAGTAAATATTGCTAAATATACGAAAAGGGCGATGTACCGGTATGTTTGAATGTTGCATTATCATTATATTACTTAAAATATGCACCGACAATGCATAATACAAGTCACAATGCATAGTTGAACGATGCTTCCCATTAAAAACGTATCCTACAATAACATTTGTTTACTGTATAGACAAAGAAGGACAATTACAACTAGCGGAAAGAATTTTCTTTAAATTTGCATGTTTATAGAGAATCATAATAAAAAAAATTTATGGAGAAAAAATGGGGCCCCAATTCTACTTTTTGAGTTATTTGCACCTGAAAGTGAGCATATTGCTCTATTATGTCATTTTCAAAAGCTGGTATTCCTTCTTTGTTATGTTAGTAAAATAATGTTACTGTAGGATACGTCTTAAGTCTGGCATATAAATTTACAGCTTGATCCTGCATGTCTGTTTTGCACGAAACAGATAGAACTTAACTATGGATGGTTCCCATAAATCTTCGCTTGAGTAATCTTTATGCACTTAAGAGAATAAAGAATTAAGCTGACAATATATTTTATCATTAAATGATAACTAAAGTATTGAAGCCCAATGCACAAAAAATAAAGGGCAAAATAACATTTGATAAGATAAAGCTTACAGGTAAGGTAAATACATTGTTTATATGTTTACGCACGAAGAGCGTGATATTGCAAGCACAAAGTATAAAGAAGACCGCAGTTAGATCACAGTTGATATGATTTGTTATGTACATTACATAACTATGTTCAGGGACTTAGCATTGCTCAATAAAATAGGTCATTTTACGGTATTTTAAAGTTAGCCTCAATAATGGAAGGCATCGGGCTCGTTTTTCTCTAATGTCATGACTATGGAAAATGTCCCATTCGTAGGCAAAATAGAAGTTACTTCCGTACTTAAGAAGAAATCCATTACCATGGATTTGCCATCCTTCGAAGATATCTGCGGGTATTATGTAACATTTTAAATCTTAATTTAAATATGCATTCTACCATTCGTCTTTAACAAAATAAACAAGCTGACATAAACAGTAATCCTACTGACAGACACAATTGTTAAAACTAAACTGGTCCAGGAGATTGAGTGGTTAGAGTGTCCACTCCGTAACTGGTAAGTTGTGAGTTTAATCTCCGGCCGCATCGTATTTCACTTGTGCTATGCCTCGGCGCATAAGAGTAATTTCAGCAATCAGGATAATGTGACTGCTATGGTATCATGCAATTTATCGTTGCGTGACCGAACTCTAAACATACACATGTGTCTCAATCAGACAAAGTTCTTTCGTACAACAGAAGAAGAGTCAATGTTTTTTTTATGGACAATATTTTTGTCCACTGTTTGAGAAAAGAATACCGTAAAATATCAAAAATCGGGTACCTTGAGACAATAAAATGACGGCACAATTGTGTCATTTAAGGATATCTTGCATGGTCTCCTTGTTGCTCCCATTGCTTTACGTTTGATGGATCTTTATTTATATTAATACTGAATTCTAACTTTATCTAATATATAGGTCAGTTGTTTATATTTGCTAATGGTAGGCTTAGACACACTTTAATCGGTCCCCTCTGAATTTAATCCCAAGCAGGGTTAGAGAACTTGGAACCGAGGCACTGAGGTATGTGTTGTGTCTGTGACTCTGTTAATCAAAACGTTGCATTAGTGATAAATTCACCGCGCTGAGAATCCTTCAGATTGTTCGTGATTGTTCGCGAGTGGAAACAACCGATATGTACATTTTGTATTCGATGAACATGGCTGATGTCGAACATGATGAATACTGACGATTTCATTATTGTTAAGATAATCATATAAAACAATAAAACATTGAATTTGTAAGGACATTAGAAAACTCTGAATTAAAAAATATAACCAATCGATAAAATTGTATATCTACATTGGAACTAAACAAAGAGTGCACTATTTTGCGTATTTGCACGGAAAATATGAACTCGGCCAAAAGTGTACACCGCGACAAGGCTGCGATCACATTGTTCTCACTCCTACTAATCTATGAGGGCATGTTTCTCTAACTTACTTGCTGTTTGTAGAGTTTTCCTAGTTGCGGTTGTTGATAAAATTTTCCTTGACCTCAGAAAATCAGCCAAATGCCCGGCGAAAATGGCACAGACAAACTGGCAGATGTACGGCAGAGCTGATAACACGCCGTTCTGTAGTAAAGAAAATACGTGGGTTGTACGTATGTATACATAGAATGGGGGAATGCACGATTTACAAATAATAATAAAAGAAAGAAAAAATATAAAGCGTGGAAATGTGTGTTGATGTATAATTTGTTATTAGGTGCACTGGACAACTCAAAATAAGGTAGGGGGCCTCCGTAGCCGAGTGTAATCCTGGAATGGTTACTAGTATTTTTATTCAAGTGTGGAAGCCTTCAAGCTGACATGTCAGGGATACTACCTGGTTGTCTTCACCTGAAATTAGCTGGACGATTCTACATGACGTAGCAATTTTAACTCTCATCGTTGGAGCCCATGATACTGTAAAATCATTAATCTTTCTTGACATTACATTTCGTTGAATATGTTCATAACCGAATTTCGTGGGTACATTTACTCGTGGGTTTATGTTCATGAAAACGTGACAAGTTTTCGTGGGGATAAATATCATAAATGGATTAATCCACCACGAAATCGACGAAAATTAGTGTCCCACAATAAATGAATTCACAGTATAAAATATTTTATTATTACTACTGTATATTAAGAAGCATTTGTATTGAGTGAACGTGCGTTTCGACGATAAATCACTCCATCAAAGCTTAATTATCCAGAAAATCAATTTAAGGTATTATCTCACCGTGGACTACAAATCTCTCAGCCCCTCATCGCTGTAGGTTCGAATCCCTGTAGGGACTTCGGATTTTTCATATGAGGAAGACTTCCAGCTGGCCTGCGGTAAGTCGGTGGTTCTACCCATGTACCTCTGTGTACTCGGGGTCTTCCTCCACCTGTTATTAGCTGGACGTCGCTATATGATTGAACTACTATCGCAGTGACGGTAAACCCCAATACAACAACTGATCACACCGGCGAAGCTCTGCGTTATTAACAATGACATTTGATATCGGGATACGGTTCATTTATTTGGCTCTAGCAACAATAAATAAGAAAAACACACCTGCTTGATGTCAAACTTGAGCACTTCTTTCATGAACGTAGGTATATTGGTGAGAAGGGTGTAGTTTGTCCAGTTGTTACACACATGCGCAGTAAGACACGCCCACAAAGCCGGAGATTTCGCCATTGACATCCATGGTACAGAGACCGTCTGTAAAACACCTGGATATTGTATCGCTTCACGCTCAGCAGCGTGCAAACGTTACATATCTCACGATCACACATCACGAATTTATGAACATACAAGAGATGTTAGAAATTAATTCGAAAAAGTTTCATAACTTATTTATTAAAGGAAAAAATATAATAACTATATTAAGGTTCTGGGACTACGGCGACGAAAAAAGCAACAAAAAAGTACAAAAAAGACATTTTAATTATAAAATGTGTAAATATTACCAAAATTGGGTCAAACATTTTTATATGAAACAGAAACAGGGCTGAGAGGAAAGAACTTTAATGAATTAATTACAAAACTGTTCCAGAGGCCTTTTGAGGACCCCTCGAACGTTGTGAATAGTTATTGTAGTGTGTCTAGTATGCTGTACATAACGAATTTTGTTTCAATAAGAGTTGAGCCCCTCATTGCTGTGTGTTCGCATAATGTCACATAACGACAACATTATGGTATATGTATATTGTATTGTATTGGGGTTTACCGTCGCTGCGATAGTATTTCAATCGTATAGCGACGTCCAGCTAATTACAGGTGGAGGAAAACGCCGAGTACACAGAGGTACCCGGGTTGAACCACCGACCTACCGCAAGCCAGCTGGAAGGCTTCCTCACATGAAAAATCCGAATTTCCTACCGGGATTCGAACCCACAGCGGTGAGGGGCTGAGAGATTTGTAGTCCACGACTGTAACCGCTCGGCCACGGCGGCCCTCGTATATGTATATACATGTATATAACACACTTAGGGTTAAAACAATGGTTTGTTAGTAAGTGTACAGAACAAAGTTTCAAGACATGCCTATCCACAGCAAAGTAAGCATGCTATATGGAAACGTGAAGAGAGAGAGAACAAATGGGATACATAGGTATTCTAAAATTACAAAACGCCGACATATTGGGCAATATTGAGATTTTTTGCTATTCTTATGTGTGTCCCAGACAGTACATCACCGTGCCCACCTGTTTATCGGAACTGTACTCCAAGGACCCGATGATATAGTTTTTCTCTGCCTCTGTGATACGCGGGTGTTTGGAGGGTGTGTCCGCCGCGATGTAAGCCCACGCAGCCGACCATAATATCCCCAGCATCCCTTAAATCATGATAGCAATATCCAGTGTAACAAAAATTGCTCAAAACTAGCATATAAAGGAACCGATACAATTTCATATATAAATAAAATTGATGATAATCTTAGTACATGTGCAAAGAATACACAAAAATTAAATAAACATTCACAGGTCATTTACTGAAATCACATATCATACTAGAGGTGTAACGATACACTCATGTATTCGGTGCACCGAATATTGCCAGTATCAAATACGTATTCGTTATTCGCGAGGCAAATAATCGAATATTTACAAGCAATTAACAATGATAAATAGATGATGCAAATAACAACCTATTATTCAATGTCCGAGAAATCCAAAGCTTGACTGCTTCGTCTTGATCATTTCTTTTAGCCAGGTGTCGTAAATGTATCCGCTTCAGTGTACTCTTATACATGCTTTGTACAGTACAGTCCAGTCTCTTACCTCTTTTATTCGGGTACATTTGGATATTTTGGATAAGAGTTTGCTTGTAACCAGTAATCTAACGCTTGTTGAAACCAATGACATTGCATAATGGCCAAATTAACTGTCTCTTAATGAACCTTTTACGAGAAAGTTGCAATAAACCGATTAAGAACCTAAAGATAACAGCACAGAATGTATTTTCAAAATAAGTTTGTTATCTGTTTTGTAGATTAAGATTGTTTAAGTGAGAGTAAACATCACAAACCAGTTGGAAAACATAATATCCATTTGATATTTGACTATCAAGTACGGTAGCCTAATAAGAATTTGATTTGTTAGCTTAAATTGTCATAATTATTATTTTTTGCATGTTCCTGATATGATAATAAATATTTAATTTAAATCATGGAAGACAAATAGAAAAGAAAAGAAAAAAAAATACGAACACAAATGATAAAATATGAACAATAAAATGTATCATAATTATTTACATGTAAAAAAAATATCAGTATTAAATTTACATTATGTATGGACCATCTGGTTTATTAACATTTCTTTTGGAATTATATTTTGCAACAAAACTTTGATCACACACAATGTCATTTTCTTTTAAAAATTTTTTCTTTTTTAATGATCATTGGGAATACAGTTTATGATTGACGAGATAACAGCCACTGAAACACTTTAATATATGTGCAACCTGAATACAGTTTGCCTTTTATCTCTGGTTTATACCAGGGTGTATTTACATTCACGAATAAATATTCGTATTCGTGACCCTGTATTTGTATTCGCTACCTGGTGTATTCGTTACAGCTCTATATCAACTTTGCTTATTTTGCATAAAGTATCTGAGATATTGCCCTAGATGTTATTTGGATTTGATAACAATTCATAAACACACCAAACTAGTGTAAAGGAAAGTTTTGGGAAGCTATGTTGTTTGTAAAGTTTTGAAAGTATCTACATACAATTTGGTCGCCATGGTCAAGTAATCAAATATTTAAAAAAAGAAAAAAAATATCTTACCTGTGATATAGAAAATGGATGCCCAGCCATTGTCGAATCCATATGCACATAGTAACCCGGATGTACTGAATGTCACCACATTACCCAGAGTGGTTCCTGAAACAAATATAAACATTTTTAGATATCGACGATAAATTCTTAGAGACGGAAAAGAAACGATCGCCAAAAAAAAAAAAATCTAAATCTTGTGCATGTACACAATATTTGAGTTTCTACTGTGGAACAATACAGTGACCAGTGTACAATATTAGATGTTTTTGTGAACCATTTCCGTGTACGCTAAATTACTCGTATAGAACATAGCATTATGTTTGGAACGTCTTTTTTATGTTTGTTGTTTGTTTGTTGTTGTTTTTGTGTGAAGCTATTGTATACGACAAATGACCAATCAGGTTTCAAACTAAAGTTTTACTCAAGCCCGGAAATATAAAAAACAAACAAGCTCTAGTCATGAAAACAGGTTCGATATCGATAAGAAATATCATTTAAAACATGTCTGATAAAAATGTAACATTAACAACAAAAACGACTTCTACTGGGAACCAAAGTAATGTTCCTGTCATAAAAGATGGTTACCTGCATAACAAAGAGTTGTCAGTTTACTTCTGTCCAAGGGCGGGGCCCATCTTCCCCACATGGCGTGCATGGAAGGAAATGAGGTCGCCTGGAGAAATGCATGAAGGGTATCACGTGATGAGAAACATTTTTGAAATCATGAAAAGTACGAAAAATGTTCTGTCACGATAATAATTCTGCAACCAATTACCGTCAAAACAATTTACTCCAATCTCGCTTTAAGCAACATCATTGTGAAATTGGTGATATCATAGTTGTATAGTGATGGAAGAAAGGTATTTAATTAACTTACATGACTTCACTGAAAAATATACGTTTAATTCATTAAAAATGAATATTCACTTCTTCATATGACACAATCAATGAACATATGAACAAGTAGTGTTAAACAAACTTTGGGTGGTATATTTCAAATCAAAGACATATTTAAGATTAAAATATGATGCTCCCAGCGTATCTAGAGTAAAGAAAAGTCAAATGATTACACTGAATATTGGCGTCTTTATGCAAACACCGGGCGGGGGATGTGGGTACGTACTGTAAGGAGGCCGAGAATGATCCGGATGGCGTAAACCAAGTACACACTCGTGCGCGCGCATATCGGTGTTAGGATTGTAAGTACAGACGCCAGAAAGACGGTACCCCCTAGAACGCGCTTCCCCCCATACCTGCAAACGCCATTAATCTGTTAATCTGTCATTATATTATAACCATGTAATGTATATAAACCATGCCTGCAAACATCAATCATACAATGTGTAGTCTTAAGCAATACATGTATCTATAAATGATATTAATATATCATCTATGTACTCGTTAACCATTTAAAAGTAATTACAATCATTTATCATATGACATTTTGCTTATACAGCTGTTTCCGGTTTCGTATAACCATCACAAATTTTCTTATATATAACACGTTACATACAACTTTTGGGCCGAATTACATCACTCCGCGTCACGCGCGTGTATTCTATATACATGCACAGTGTGTTTAATTCGAACTGTTGGATTAAATGTGTTTGATGCAACTAACTTTGATAAAAAAGATGCATTATTCATGATGTTGAAAATGTATGAGAAATACAAATGTTTAATTGTTAGTTTCAAATAATAGCTGAAAATATTTTCTATTTTTATATTACAAATAGTAATTCGTTCACAGTCCTTTCATTCATATTTTTGTTTGTTTATTGCGATAATCGCGATTTAATGTCAGTACAGGTCATATGATAAAAAGAATCTGACATGAGTTGTCATTTTATATGAAATTTTTCTAAACTCGTTCATGAAATTGTTATAAAGCTCGCCAGAGACTCGCTTAATAACATTTTCATAATCGCGTTTAGTTAAATTTGATATGAAAAATCAGTTCATATCAGGTCCGATGCATATGTACTTTTAGACCATTTCTTTAAATGCCATTTTTTTAAATTATCGGCAGACTTAATCATTATAATTATACTCGTAAACATATTTGTAAATTTCATTTAATGATAATGTATGCAAACTATATTGTAAATTTCATTTATATGATAATGTTTGAAATTTTTTAAAAAAATTCTATATAATATGACAACTTTTGTGAGATTGATATAACACATGACGTTAATGCTGAGATTAAACGGAATTATAATGTATTGACATATTGACGTTTCGCGCGCGTTTTTGCACGTTGTTTTTATTCTGTTAATTGTATAGGGTTAAATGACACAATAACGTTGTTATATTACTCGTGTTGAACATAAAAAGTACGTAATGATTATATCAAAAAGTACATACGAGTAATGAATAAACACAGGACCCTGATATTCAGTCGACTATTCTATTTATAAACAAACATATTTCGTTGTTTTTTTTTACTGAATATCGGGGTCCTGTGGTTAGAGGAGAAAAATGTGAGGAAGCCTTCTAGCTGGCTTGCGGTAGGTCGGTGGTTCTACCCGGATGCCTCCGTGCATTCGGGGTCTTCCTCCACCTGTAATTAGCTGGACGTCGCTATATGACTGAAATACTGTCGAAGCGACGGTAAATTCAAATAGCCATGTCAAGTCAAGTCTGCAGTAAGATAATAGTTAAAACACACTGAAAATGTTGATCAAATTACACAATTTAATATTGATGTTAAAATACTCTCATTGTTTACAGTTTGAATTGGCGAGTCTTTTTTATGTTTTGCTGTCAATAGCAATTTCACGACAATACAATGCTATCTTTAAGCATCAGAAAGATAGTTAGAAAACTAAAATGCCACAATGTTTCATGAAAGCCTATATATTATTTAAGACATGCTTGTCACCGTGCTGATCTTGATGCAAAAAGAGGTAAACCAATGAAAAATAGCCTGGCAATGTCCCCAATTGTATTAGGAACATGAATATTCATGTACAATAATTTGGAGTTTAAAAATATCAATTTAGTGAAAATATACTGTAGATACTGTGTATGATTTTGCGAAGTGGTGAAAACATATTTATTGAAGGGTATGAATCTATGCCCTCAATAAAGGTCAACATAAAAGGAATACGAGATGAATATAGCAATGAATGGAATGCACACCATCCATATATTCATTAATTCCATCATTCAAAAATATACCATAATAAACTACGTGTGCATAGGTAAGAAAGGCTACCAGGCCTTCTGAACTTTTGCAGTTGGGACACTTTCCTCCGAAGACAGCGTCAAGCCAAAGACGTATAAAAGATTGATACCAAATGCAGCCTTGCCTAGCACTTGGAAATTTTTGGGTCGCTATGGGAATTCGGAGTACTGGTTCTAACCAGGAACTTGTCTCTCGTGTAAATATCGGTGCTATCACCGGGAATGTAAAAGAATCAAGGGGTTTATTCGTAATATGGGCTAGGATATCGCACCCGGACTCCCTTGTATTCAAACACTGTCTCTTCCGATGCCTTCTCTTCAGCAAAAACAGGACCCTACTTGTGAGTTATGCTTGACCTCAAGGTCTAAAAAAATGATTGCCAAGCATTAAAAAAGAAGAAAGGTCGTTGTTCAGATTCCCCATGTTTGAATATATTTTGTGTGTTTTTCATTGATTACTGTTTTATTGGAAATAAATAGGGGAAAAATTGAAATTTGGCCAGTAGTTTTAAAGGATATGATTTTTAAAGTTTTCTTCTTTTATTTTCATTCTGCTGCCATGGCAACCAGAGTTCTACATGGATCAAGTTTATTTGAACAACTTTTGTGAAGATTCACCCAAGGATCATCCCTGCCAAGTTTAATCAAATTCTGTCCAGCACTCTTGGTAGAGGTTTAATCTAGGAACATTTGTACCAAAACATTTTGAAATTGAAGGAGATGATTTTTAAAAATTTTATATTTTATTTTCTTTCCGCTGCCATGGCAACCAGAGTTCTACATTGATCAAGTTTATTTGAGCAACTTTTGTGAATGTTCACCCAAGGATCATCCCCTCCTATGCTTAATCAAATTCTGTCCAGCAGTTTCAGAGGAGATGTCATTTAAAGCAAATTGTTGACGACAGACGGCGGACGACACACGACGACGTACGCCTTACGCAGGTTGATCACAAAAGCTCACCTTTAGCACATAGTGCTCAGATGAGCTAAAAAGGTATACTTGTCGGTTTATCCAACTCTACCTGTCCGAAATCCAACCTCCGGGCACCTGTGTAACAATGTATCCATAGAAGAAGGAGGCCAGAATTGTGGACTTTGTCGTGGAGTCCCAGGCAAGTTCGGCACGCTGTTGAGATCAATTGAATAACAGAGCCTTCATTTTTTATAGATGTATTTATTTTCACCTAAGTTACCCTTTACCTCAAGCATATACGAATTTATTACTGAATGAATATTAATTTACTGAGGTGTAAATGGAATATGAAGCACAGTGTTTTTTTTTTCTTTGCCGAACAGACTGTGTGAAAAATTGAGCTACAGTATTTTGTGAGCGACAGTGGTGACCCTGTTCAGAGAGGTCCTGGAGGAGCTTGCCAATGTATCAAGACACGTCTGTATGAGAAAAAGAGCTGAAATAGTTTACGTCCTTAGTTCCAACTGTTTTTGAAAGCATTGTTATATGAGGTGAAGGGTGCCGATGTCCAGTGATAACGTACCCGATTACGGATCCAAAGGTTGTGGGTTCGAACCCTGTTGGAGTAAGGATTTTACATGATCTTTCCAGGCGTAAAGTACTGGTCTAAATCAGAAACCTTCGAGAGGGATAAGTATATATAGGTAAGAACCTGTTTCCCGAATAATGATAATAACATGTCAATTATCACTGCATCTTGTAAAATAATGTTAAAATGTTTGTTTGTTATTGTTGTTGTTGTTGTTTTACAATTTATGTACAAATTAAAAGACGTGATGATAGATATATTCCTGGAAATTAATTAATCTGTATTAATTACCTATATATATATATATATATATATATATATATATATATATATATAGGTTTGAAATCATGCAAAGCTGCTAGAATATTGGTGATTACTTATACAATTGTTAGAAAAGTATAATCAAGCATGAATATATCGACGTAAACAAAGAATACCAACGTCATTTGAGTGAGACGCAGCTTCGATTTCTGACACGCATTGAAGATCAGTTGGTGTGCTGTTGGAGCCGATGACGTCATCAGTTTGTGTGCTGTTTGGGGTTTTCAACATGCAGACGACAGCAACACTCAAATTGACACGCAGTGCGTACACAACTCCAAACCCTAGGAAACCAATGTAAGCCAAGATCCATCGCTGAGAGAAAAACACGGGACCTCTGTCTGAATTAAAAAGAAAACTGATAATTGCCTTTTTCTCTGAATGAGTTAAAGGATGTGATTACTCGTATTTAAAGTTAAATGTAACAAAATAGACGATTTCACTTCGAAATGAGACTTGTATGTTGAATGTTTAACTTGTAGTATTCATAAAACTGCTACTTAATTAATAAATAATAAATGTTACTTTCATAACATACGATAATTTCTCGTTTTTTTTATATAATCATGCTTGTTTCTAGAAACGCAAAATCTCAATAATTCATGTAAATTATATTTTCATGATAATTTATATGAACTACAATAAATTTTCAGCTTCCATTGTTTTCCCTTTTTAATACATTTGAGCTTTGTCAAATATTATTTACAAATAAAATCTGTTTAAACATGAACAACAATGTCAAAAGTGGATGCATGTGTGTGTGTGTGATAAGGTAAGTATATTTACATTAATATAAATTTGATATTTAGATGTAGTAGTTCAAAATAAAGGGTGTTATACCCCAGCTCCAATCTCCAGCGGAGGATACCGCTTGCCCCTCTTTTACCAAGTATACATGATTATCTGTTTCACGGATTATATATATTTCAGGATACACTCGTCAAAAATGTTCATGAGGATACACTCGTTATAACAAGTTCGTGGAAAGAAACGTTAATTAATTAATTAATAAATCGAATAATTATCTCTTACTTCACGTGGTTTCATTGATCATCAAGTAGTTAATTGATATTAATAAAAACGAAGCATTAGCATTGTATATACGGAGATAATAGCCGGATATATAGCGTGGGTTCCGAGGATGGTTATTCCAGCGTGCCTCTGTGTGAAATTAATTTTCCACACTGTATGCCAGTCCATTTTCGACCAAACACTTTTAAGAATTCGTTCTATGTTTTTTTTAAGTAAGAGAAAAGAAAATAGATTGACCATGCTAAATAGATACCTCTATCTCGGTTCCAAAGCCCATATTGTGAGCCAAAACTAACTTATTTTTTGATGCAATCCGCTGAAGTTATACTTGGATTACCATTTTCATTTTATTTTCCATTGTTTTTGTGTGTATTACTAAAATGAAAACAGTTAAAAGAAATAAATCTGTATATTCATACTCTTAACTTTTTGTCTGAAAAGACCATTAAATATCAATAATTATTGCTAATGAATTAACACACTCAATGATAATCTATCACTGGTTTTCATATTATTTTCTCACGTTAGCAGAATAAGGAATAAACATTGTGTGTATGTATTTTTATATGCATACATGTACATATATCAGACATGTTTTGTGTATATATGTATGTATATATACTTTGATATTTCTTGAAAATATTTTTTTAGTGTAGATGTACATATTTTTATATTTCAAGTATCTAACAAAAAGTATATATGTAAGTTTATTATTAAAGTTATTAAATATATATTTTGCTTATTTGTTTCTTTCGGGATTCGAACCCATGCGGTGAAATTGAAATACATTTATGACTTGGTGTCGCTACCACTACGCCACTTTGGAGCCTTATTGTAATCCGATTAACAACAATAATAACATTATCCTCGTGCTATTTGAAAACGTTTCCCTTACGTTGGAAAAAATAATAACAAAATAAGCTCTATTTTGTAAAATGGATAAATTATTATTATCTTTTTTTTTTTGGATTTGTTTTAAAGAAACATACAAATTAAATGAATTAAAAGTGAATGAAATAAATGTTCCATGAAATAAAATTATTATCATTATTACTGAAAACGTAAACCCGTGCCAAAGATATAACACGAAACGTATATAAGGTATGAACTGATTTGTCAAGTTTGCATCATGTTTCTGCACAATGCAGACTATGCATATCTATATAGTTCGTTTCCGCGAACTTATCTTACCTTAACTGTTTTATAGTTGATCCTGGTCGTGGGCTCTCATGCACAGCCCTCCTAATATTTTTCGCTTTTTTTCTGTTACAAAAGTGTACCTATCTTACTGAGTTTAGTTCTCATAAGTAATGAGACTTACTCATCCATATGGGGAACATTGCTTAAAACATTCATGATAAGTGATAGTCACAGGTGAATTTTATAAGGTTAGCATTACCGAGAGTTTTTAATGAGCATTGTTCATGTAATTACTTCAGTCTCATTCATAAGATAACTTAAAAGGTTAACCTGGTGAGTACTATTCACCTATACATATTTACATTTACCTATGAGTATTGTTCACCATATTACATGAATATTACTCACCTTATTAAATGAATACTGTTCAACCAGCAATATGAATAGTACTCACCTTATTCAGTGCGTAATGTTTATGAATAGTACTCACCTTATTTAATGAGTACTGTCCACCAAGTAATATGTATAGTACTCACCTCATTCAGTGAGAAATGTTTACTTAATAATATGAATAGTACTCACCTTATTCAGTGAGTACTGTCCACTAAGTAATATGTATAGTATTCACCTTATTCAGTGAGTAATGTTTACTTAATAATATGAATAGTACTCACCTTATTTAGTGAGTCCTGTTTACCAAATAACATGAATAGTATTCACCCTTTTAGTGGCTAATGTTTCTGACCAATTTTATGAATAGTACTCACTTTTTTTTCACTTTTAACAATACTCACTTTTTGGAATTCCAAAATTGACACTTTTCATCCATATATGAACATACAAACCTTATGATTGATATGTTGTGAACATACTCACCAATAAGTTATTGTTCAAATAATTTCTAACTCAACCATTGCGTTAAGTGAGTTTTATCACCAATTCAGTATTAAGTTACCAATAATATGACAACTCACCTTATGATTAGTATGTATCACCGTATCATGTGTATGTTCACCTAGTTTTATGAACAGTACTCACTCTATCCAGTGTGTACTGTTCACCTAGTTTTATGAACAGTACTCACTCTATTCAGCGTGTACTGTTCAGTGTTCACCAAATTGTATGAACAGTACCCATCCTTTCTTAAGTATGTGAGCTCTTCTTCCTCAAAGTATCACCTTATTCAGTAAGCAATGCCCACTTATTGAATGACTAATGCTCACTTATTTCAGTAAATAATGATAATAATTCTAGTGACTTACACTCACCTATTTGAGCGAATAATGTCCAGTGATTCCAGTCAGAACACACACCTTAATAATGAATACCTTTTCCAGCATGAAATGCTCACCTATTTCAGTTAATAATGAACAACTTTTTCAGCGAGTAATGCCCACTTATTCGGGTAAAAAATGAACACATTTTCCAGCAAATCTCACCAATGAGTATTGTTTTTTAAGTATCTCACCAATTTGAGTTTATAATGAACGCCTTCTTCAGTTTTTCAGTGAGGAATGGTCACCAATTTGAGTTTATAATGAACGCCTTCTTCATGTTTCAGTGAGTATTGCTCATCAATTTGATTTATAATGAACGCTTCTTCATATTTTCAGTGAGTAATGCTCACCAATTTAAGTTTTTAATGAACACCTTTT
>CM037789.1:58039213-58089213 GCA_021229015.1 Solen grandis | reverse complement strand
ATTGAACCCCGACCCCCTTTCCCGCTCAATATGTGGACACCTTCACTACTTGAACTCTGGTAACGATATAACAGAATACAAAAGCTTATACAGTGGAGGATAATGTATATATAATATACATGTATATGATATGTATAGAAATGTGTTCATAAGACACGGATGACCTCGCTATTTTGATTCATTGGACTGATATTTTTTCCAGTGAATATGATGAGAAACTGGAAACATAAATTTATAGAGGGCACATGGGCCTGAACGAAAACCTAAACCGACGCCACCGCCGACGAGGGATCATAACAATAGACCCATATTTTCCTTGAAAAATGGTACAGTGTGTGTGTGTGTGTGTGTGTGTGACAGTAATAGAGGGTTTACGGTGATCATAAGGTTGCACGTTGCATTGAATCATTTTCATACATTCGGACATTGTTAATTATGATGTGACACAGGTTAGGTGGACCTGTTTACAAATGTATCTGCGTACGTGATCAGGTATGTCTGTGCACGTGACCAGTTCTAACTGGAGCAAGGAAGGACCTAACGACGTGCACGTTGTATTGTTCAAGCCTACAGGTCTATCTGAATATATAGACTCCAATCAAACGTATACTTGTATGGTAAATGGTTAAAAAAACAACATTCACCATTACTGCAACAGCCATGTGGCTACGAATATGTCTTTGAATATTTTAATATTGAGATCCAGGCCTTAAAGTGTCTCTCTCTCTCTCTGTTGTCAATAAACAGCGTGTAAAAAATACAGGTTATACTCTATACGCTACGATAAAAGAGGAATGAAAACGCCATCGTTAGGGATCTTTAAAGGTAACTGAACGCAGGACAAGTTGATTTAGTCATACAATGACGTCCAGCTTTTAGACCATTTCACTCCGAAATGCGACGTAAACCTACGTAAATCAACGAACACTTCCCGAACACCTAATTAATCTGCAGGGAAATAAACATACGTTTGAGATTTCCCCCCTGTCACTGATTGGTCAATTTAAATCGGCGATTGATACCGGGTATTGCCGAAGCTCTGGTGAAATGGTCAATTACAGAAGTTCGACAAGGGACGTCCTGGTAAAGCTCGTGAAAATCGTGTGTGTGTGGGGGGGGAATGCTTTAAATGTTAAAGGATTTACAGTTAGTGTTTTAGATTTAAAGAGTATATAGCATGAACAAGTTAATAGTAAAGGAGTTCGGCTTTGACTTTGACTTTAAATGTTTAAAAACATTACATTCTATGTTTATGTACATGCAAGTGAACTTCGCACGGACATATTTCAAATGAAATAACAGTATTTAAGAAATATTATCTTTTTCAAATAAACAAAATCATATGTACCGAACGCCTGCGGTTAATAACAAGGTCCAGCAGAAGATAAAGGTGAGATATTAAGATAAACACACAAAAAACACACAGAGTTATATATTTTCCTTGTAGAAGATGTTGAAACCCATTTTTTTTTTTCGATTGAAAAACAAGTTCTTACAACTAGTACTAATCTCTCTCGACAGTTCCTGGGTTGGACCAATAATTTTCATCCGGGAAAATCATAAAGAACCAATCAGAAGCGTCGTTACAAACCTGTTTCCAGTCACTGCGGTAAATTGGCCGATCTCTCTCGGTAAATTTCCCGGGACTGTCCATGATTTCGTGTGTGTGTCCGTGTTCGTGCGTGTGTCCGTGATCGTGACCGTGCGAATGGACATTTCCATTTGATTGAATTGGTCCAGCTGTTGAAATAAGCAAATTTCAATTGTTGAAGGCAAAACGACTCTATTAAATATATAAATGATTAAATGTATGCACAGTTTAAAATAAAAGTGAGTCACAAAGAAAATCCATAGTTTTAATATACGTTTATCTGATACCAAATTTAAAGTTAAAAAAGATGTCTGGTTAGCGTAGTGGTATCACTTTGCTTCTCATCAATGCATCACAGGTTCGAATCCTGATCACGTACGGACGTGAGAGGGTACAGTGGTCGCCCGTCCAGGCACGTCGGTTATTCTCCGGGTTCTCCGGTTTCCTCCTATAATAATGACGACATACGCCGTCGAGAGTGATTAATATAAGTTACGATATCTTGTTTCGTAATCGATGTAAAATAAATAAAGTTTTAACTAAAAATTAATAAATTGTTTTATATGAGTGCAACATTAATCAACTGGTTGCATTTTCTTTTAATCTAAACATATGGAGTGTCCGGAAAAAAACAGAATGGAGCAACAAGTACAATGTAAAGCAAAACGACACATTAACAGCAACAGCAGCAACTGCGGCAGCAGAAACCACCCATACAAAAAAGGCAACAACAACAACAGATTCCGCTGCTGCTACTGCTTCCGCTACTACTACTGTTTCTACTAAAGTTACTGCAATGATGCTGCTACTGCTGTTACTCTATGATGCTACTACTGCTGTTACTACTACATCTACTGCTGTTGATAATGCTGCTACTACTTTAACTACTACATCTACTGCTGTTGAAGCTTCTACTCCTGCTGTTACTAATACAGCTACTGCTGTTGATGCTGCTACTACTACTACATCTACTGCTGTTGATGCTGTTACTACTGATGTTACTACTACATCTACTGCTGGTGATAATGCTGCTATTACTGTTACTACTACATCTACTGCTGTTGATGCTACTACTACTGCTGTTACTACTACATCTGCTGCTGTTGATGCTGCTACTACTACTGTTACTACTACATCTACTGCTGTTGATGCTGATACTACTGCTGTTACTACTACATCTACTGCTGTTGAAGCTGCTACTACTGCTGTTACTACTACATCTACTGCTGTTGATGCTACTACTACTGCTGTTACTACTACATCTACTGCTGTTGATGCTGCTACTACTTTAACTACTACATCTACTGCTGTTGATGCTGCTACTACTGCTGTTACTACTACATCTACTGCTGTTGATGCTGCTACTACTGCTGTTACTACTACATCTACTGCTGTTGATGCTGCTGCTACTGCTGTTACTACTACATCTACTGCTGTTGCTGCTGCTACTACTGCTGTTACTACTACATCTACTGCTGTTGCTGCTGCTACTACTGCTGTTACTACTACATCTACTGCTGTTGATGCTACTACTACTTTAACTACTAAATCTACTGCTGTTGATGCTGCTACTACTGCTGTTACTACTACATCTACTGCTGTTGATGCTGCTACTACTGCTGTTACTACTACATCTACTGCTGTTGATGCTGCTACTACTACTGTTACTACTACATCTACTGCTGTTGATGCTGCTTCTACTGCTGTTACTACTACATCTACTACTGTTGATGCTGCTACTACTGCTGTTACTACTACATCTACTGCTGTTGATGCTGCTACTACTACTGTTACAGTGACGCTATCGTATCAGTTGTCAAAAAAAACGATTGATATACGATCAAAATACGAACGATATACGATATGAGATATACGATCTGCGATATGCGATGTACGATAGCAAGTTTGATTTACCTTTACGATTCAATACGATACGATGCGAGCGTTTATAATCTGATACCATACGATATACGATCCACGATCTGCGATTTACGTTATGCGATATACGATACACGGTAAGCACGGTTTACATGACATTTTTATATATGTACCCGCACGCTTGATTTGACTACAAGTCCAGAAATATGCAAAAACTTCATGTTGTTAAAATATTTATCGTTACGTATAACTGGCAATCCGTGTGTTCCTCTGAAATAAACATAGCGAGCGACAGGAAATGGGGACATACTAAATTGCGGTCCCCCTGAAAAAGCGACGGACTCTGCGATCTCCATCGAGACCACTGTTAACGGCACAAGTAATGAGAGAAAGTTAAGTTTTTTTTAATGAAGATTTATAAATACATTTTTATGATTACGTGTAATAATAACAATCACAATAAAAAAAATGATAACAGTACTTTACTGATATCTAGTACTCTGCTACTTGTGTTAATTAACACAATATCTTTTCTTAAAAAATATTAATATAATTGGTCCATGCCCTTTTATATACGATCGCGACCGCTCAATGAGCGCTTGTGAACCAACACAAAGAAGTATAGCACGTGCTAGAAAAAACAAGTAACTGGTGTTGTATGCAACACATAAAGTCCCCTACCGGCTCCACCTTGACTCAATATGGTAATCAATCCATTTTGCCATATTTTCACTATTTCCATTACCATAGCAACCAAATTTGGTCGAGAACAAAAATAAAATGACGTGCATAATCTACACATTGCATCTAGTCATATACCAAGTTTCATCAAGTTAGCTTGCTTATTATCGCGGATCCATTTTTGCCAATTTTCACTATTTCCGTTACCATAGCAACCACAATTTTAGTCGAAGAACAAAAATAAAATGACGTGCATAATCTACACATTGCCACTAGTCATATACAAGTTTCATCAAGTTAGCTTGCTTAGTTATTAAGTTATCGCGGGATCCAGATTTGAGCGGACAGACGGACGGACGGACAGACTGACAGACGGACGGACGGACGGACGGACGGACAGACGGAGGGCAAACCTATAGTCCCCTCCGGTGTAAACACCGGTAGGGGACTAAAAATGTAATGATGCATGAGCAACTGCATGCAACCTGCACCTTATATACAGAGAGAAAGAGATACCCGTATTGCTGCTTCTTTAAACAATTATTTAAGTAAAAAAATGAAGACCGGAATGCCATCTTGTTCGAAGAGAAGTAATTAGTGAAGAAGTCGCCGATTCTGTCACAGCTTATACATGATGATAGCAGAAAATCTAATTTGCAAACAACTTCTAAATTGGTCCCATGCTTTCAACCATAAGCACATATTATTTGTTTTTATAAAAGAACTGTTGCTATATTTTACTCGCTGTTTTAACTATAAAAAAAAATATATTTTTATTTGTTTTATCAATCATAAGAATACTCTAAGACTTACTCGTATGTGATTTCTACATTTTTTAAAAGTCCATTAGTCTTTAATTTGTAAAGAACCCCACCCCCTCGAAAGAGAGAGAGAGAGAGAGAGATTTTTATTATTAATATCATCATCAACAAGATTCGATATGGAAATATACTGATATATAGAATGTCTTCCTCTTCGGAATATAATATTTCTATGATGACAATTCAATTTTAGAATAATAATGTAATAATGATATACATTAAAAGGAATAAACAATATGAATCAAATTAATTAATGGAAGAAACTTGTAGTGATGTTGTTGTTGTCTAGTAGATTCCTCCGTTGTCTTCGGGAAATCGGAAATCGGGACACTCCTTGGTAGGATGAAGAATTTTGAGTTTTCTGTATTAAGGGTCACACTTCATTATGTACAATCGCAATATTGTGAATATATACTCTATAACGCGTAGACGGCAGAGATTTTAGTCAGACGGTATTAATTTACTCGGTACAGTTTATATTACGTAAGTGCTCAATAGTGTATGTATGTATATACACATACTTATTCTACGTTACATGTAAATTATTGTATAATATTTATTATAATAGAGGAACAGTTTTTGACTAAGCTACCCAGTGACACAACGTACATAACACCCTTGTTCTTTCTGTGATAATGTTCTCACAATAGGCCTGCGACCATCTTTCATGTTTTCTGTCACGTTAATTTGTACGGTTATAACATTCATGTTGTGTAAAGGTTGATTGTCCCTCCCTCGCCTTGGGGTGGGATTGGAGGTGGGGGGTGAGTGACGGTATATTGGTACCGGCAATACATAAAGGTGACATATCCGGTCAAAATTAACACATGCTGTGCCCGCTGATAAGAAGGTATGACACGCGTCTGGTGAAATACAATTACGTTGGTCACATTCATGCATAAATGTACATGCATGAGAAAAAAAATCAGATATATTTTAAGCGAACTATACATGTAATAATAGGGAATTTATAGATTTTTTTCCCATTTAACTTTTATCATGTAGTGAATTTGTGTTTTCACGGACAAGGAGAGATCGGTTATTTGACTAAAACCGTATGCCTCTATTCTCAAAGGCAGTATGTTAATCTTCTATTGTAGGTGTCCTGTTTTTTTTTGTTTTTTTCTTTTTTTTCCTGAAAAAAAAGGCATCGGAAAAGACAGTGGTTGGATACAAGTGAGTCCGGGTGCGATACCCTAGCTCATTTCGCGAAAAGACACATTGGTTATTTTACGTGTCAAGGGAATAGCACCGACCGATACACGGGAGAGAAGTTCCTGCTTAGAACCAGTACTGAGTTCTCCGAGTTCCCACAGCAACCCCAATTTGCCGAGTGCAAGACAAGGGCAAATCTAGTACAAATTTTATACGTCTTGACGCTATCACCGGAGAAATGTACCCCGGTTGGGTTTCGAATCCAAGACCTCCTGATATTATATTGCTTATTCAAACTGAAAGAGAGGGAGAGAAGAAAACGAAATATGTTCTGTGCGAATTATAACGTTTGCATATGTGGAGAGAGAGAGAGAGGAGAGAGAGAGAGAATGGGGAGGGGGGTAAATAAAGTAGGAAATAAAAAAATACACATTAGAACTAGAATGTAGGTATATGCGTAAGTTACGATCATCATTAAATAAGAGCACGCGAGCGAACACTGCAGAGGAAAAAGGTCCCGGAAAATAAGTTATTCAAAGGAAGCAACATCTTGGACGAAATCGGAGTTTGATTATGCATAATTAGGTCAGATTTAAATTGTTAATTTTCAGACTTGCTAATCATGAAAATTTTGATCAATCACATCAAATAAACTTATAGAAATGTATGTAGCCCAGCGTTTACTTCAATACCGATTTAAAGCTTTCGAATACGTATATTTCACACGTGCATTTAATTGCTTAACGACGCACGGCGTCTGCTGCAGAAAGTCACGTAGGCCACTACTCATGTATATACCGGTACATAAAAAGTAAAAACTGTTATTTTAACTAAACAAATAATAAGATTATACTACATAATATAATTTAAGATAAAAAATAATACATATACGCAAAATGTTGAATTTAGAGACACGAAGAATAATTATTTTCTATAGAAAAAAAAATAAATAAAGGGTGTCCCGAAACATAGACTGCCAAAAATCTTAGAGTGATTCGATACAATATACGTTATGCGATTTACGATATACGATTTACGATATACCGTTGCTTTACGATACGATGCGATAAGATCCTGTTCATTATGTGTAATACGATTGAATGCGATAGGATACGATTCGATACGTTACGATGCGATTGAGTATACTATACTATACGATGCGATACGAACGATATACGCTATTTTTGACAACTGATACGATAGCGCCACTGTACTACTACATCTGCTGCTGTTGATGCTGCTACTACTACTGTTACTACTACATCTACTGCTGTTGATAATGCTGCTACTACTTTAACTACTACATCTACTGCTGTTGATGCTGCTACTACTGCTGTTACTACTATATCTACTGCTGTTGATGCTACTACTGCTGTTACTACTATATCTACTGCTGTTGATAATGCTGATACTACTTTAACTACTACATCTATTACTGTTGATGCTGCTACTGCTGTTACTACTACATCTACTGCTGTTGTTGCTGCTACTCCTGCTTTTACTACTACATCTACTGCTGTTGATGCTGCTACTACTTTAACTACTACATCTACTGCTGTTGATGCTGCTACTACTGTTACTACCACAGCTACTGCTGTTGATGCTGCTACTTGTGCTGATGATGCTGCTACTACTGCTGTTGCGATTTATACTACTACAACTGCTGTTTTGCAATTCCTTGGGAAGGAACAATATCTCCAAACAGAAACGACAAACAAAACATTTTATATTAGCATGATGAGTAATTAAGTATCCTTTCCGAATATGAAAAATAACAACCTTGTCGACCATATCTGTTTATTATGTTACTGCACGAGGTACTTTCCTCTGTCTTGAAACGTTTTGTCGCAACATCCGGTTGCATACAAATCCAGTGAAAAGTACATTGAAACTTATTGAAACTGGTGTGTGAGCAACTCGCCTCTGACCCATGATTTCAAGGCTACGAGACAAAAACTAAAAATTCAGCCACAGAGACCGGTACTTGTTTCTTGTAAACATTTCTTTTACATATTTCAAAATAGGAGGAAATACTTATAGGATAATATCCATGTATTCGTTGAAAAATACATGAAATACATCCATTTCGTATAACTACTATGGGTGAACAAACATACCTTTGACGAAGCTGCAATTGTTTAGTTCGTCAGCCATATTCTGTTTTCTGGAAATAAAAGATCAATTATGGCTGAGATCAGCTAATAAGGTCAGGAGTTATGCCCGTTTTGCTATAAAAATGCACGATTTCACTTTGTTTACACTCAAGCGTCAAGATGATTGCTTAAAAAATAGATGCTAGAGTGCTAGAGTGCAAACAAACTAATTGTGGACGACGGACAGACGGACATTCATCGATCATAATTGCTCATCCTGCTCAGGTGAGCTAAAAATGTCAATAAATTTAGTGTTTACACTTTAGAAGCCACAATTTTTATTCAATCTTCTTCAGACTTGCTGAGACTATATGTCTTGATAATGTCTCGGTCGAGTTCGATCATGGATGTGGCGGTGTCAAAAAGTAGGTTATTAGGTCAAATTTAGCCACTAGGTCAAATCTATGTTTAACTTAAGTCTTGTTTACACTCAACGGGCCACAGTTTTGGCTCAATCTTTCTCAAACTTGCTCAGAATCTTTGTCTTAATGATATCTCGATCAAGTTCAATAATGTGCGTGGTCAAAAAGTAGGTCACTAGGTCAAATCTTAGTAAAATCTTGTTTACACCACAGGGGGGTCACATTTTGTTAGAAATGTTTGTGTTGATGATATCTTGGTCAAGTTTGATCATGGGTAAGACATTTAAGAGAAAAGGTCACTTCACTAGATCAAATCTTAGTATAATCTTGGCCACATTATTAGCCAAATCTTTCTAAAACTATATCAGGATGTTTTTCTTGATGATATCTCGGTAAAGTTAGATCATGGGTAAGGCGTTCCAGAGGCGGACGCTCTAACCACTCGGCCACCGGAGACGGTCAGGGATCATTTGTGCTTAGTTGTTTAAAAAAATTCTCATTCATAAAAAAGTTACAATTAGGGTCTTTACTTTAAGGTCAACCAAGAGTTGTAACATTGCCCTTCATGCTAGAAAAGCGGTTCTTTTGCGCGATACATTGTCCTGTCCTAGTGCTGTTACCTTGACCTTCAAACTAGTGACCTGGTGTTTTTGCTACACATCGTGTTGTCCTTAAGATAACTTCTACCAAATTATTAAAAAAACAACAAAACAACATAAAAACATAAAAAAAACCAACCAACAAACAAACAAAACAACAACAAGAACAAAAAACAAACAAGATGTGTTCGAAAAACACCATGCCCCCGTCTGAGAAGGTCAGATATGAAATAAGTGATGTCAACTGAAAGCCATTCATGAGTGGAGTAAGTATGTAAAATATATAGACTTACTCCATATAATGGTGTAATGTAAAAAAAAAATATTAAGAAAATAAAATGAGTTTTTTTTTTCATAAAAAGAACCCAACAGGATTCTGTTTCATAGTCATTTCACTTTTGCTACTCACTATCTACATCATGTATATATATTTTAAGTTTCCCAAACGAAGTTTAAGATATAACCCAGTCATAAGTAAAAGTGAGGGTAGGGGGGGGGGGGGGGGGGGGTGCTGACCCCTTGGTGAACATAAAAAAGTACCATTCAATCCATCTGATCCATGTAAACATAAAAGAAGTACCATCCAATTTGTCTCACCATTAGGAACAAGATTATATACGGTTTAGGGGTGGGGATCTTACATTTTTTTTTAGATACAAGGTCATAAGTAAAGGACTATTTTCACTAAGTGGTAAAAATGGCCTAAGCTCAGAACTTAATGATTTTTGGACAAATAAGAAGCAACACTTGACTGATATCAAAAATTACTATTTCATTCACATAAAACATTCTTCTGTCACCATGGCAACAAGGGTTGTAGTAATGTTTTGGTTACGTCTGTCTGTCGAAGTTATTCGAGCTGTAATTTTGATTTGGGTGGTCATTTTAACATAAATTTGTAAAAATGTTCACTATGGTGTGAAAGTATGTCATGTAAATAAACCGATGGGTTATTCAAGGTCAAGGTCACCAGTGAAGCTCATGATTGTCAAAAATATGCAAAAATCAGACTTTTCAGTGCTAATTTAATTATGGGTTTCTCGTGTGTTTCCCAATTTTAACATAAATTGGTAAAAAATGTTCACGATGATGTGTAAAATGAACTGATGAGTTCTTTAAGAGATAAAATAAGATAATTCTTTATTTCGTAACTTGAATAAACATATTCCTCGTTAATAACAACATAAATTACACTATCATAAAGTGGTCATGCTAACAAATACTGTGTCTTGTCTAGGTTACATATCATCATCCCACACACACACACACACACACACACACACACACACACACTAACCTATTAAAATTTATTTATAATACAATCATAGAAAAATCATTAAAATTCACAAAAGCTATATAAATATAAATTCCCTTATTTTCATAACTTCAATCATGCAGAGAAAAAAGATATCAAATCTTAATCTAGATAATTTATTGCAGCGCTCCTCACGTTAAATAAAGACATATTTTGCTAGGTTTAAAATAATTTTTGCTCGATTTCATTACTTCGGTGAATTTATATACACTCGGTCTTACATAATAATGTCGTTTCAAATACTTTTTTCTAATATCTTCATATAAAATACAAACTAAGACAAAATGATACTCGTGTTCTACATCACGATTATAACAACAATACAAAGCCTCTCCTCGCGTCCTACCCTACTATTTCCGAACCTTCCGGTTTGAATTCTTAAACTATGTGAAGATAAACGAAGTCTAGCTAAGCTATACACGTATTTAATTGATAAAACTAACAGATAATATTCTTGTTCAAAAATATCTTTATAAAATTTATATGTTTGTAAAACACTTGATTCTTGAATAGCTGAATACCATGTTTGTTTAAAAACATCTCTGACTCTTTTTGAAAACCAAATGAAACTTATCTAAGTTAATAAAACTAGAATTATCCCACACATATGAGAAACCATAGCCATTCAACATTTTTTTAACATCACTCATCCAATTACATTAAACTCTATTAAGATCTGCATACAACATACCAACAACCGTTTTCATAATTATATTGTCACTTTTCATAAGTTTACACCAGTATTTTATCACCCGACTAAACATATTGACATATAAAGGGAATCTACCAATATCTCCATATATACCCATATTACATGCTACGGTAGATGTTCTCACACCTAGCACACATGAGGTCAAGGTAACCATTGAAGGTCATATTGGTCAAAATATGTAAAATTCTGATTTTCCTGTGACAGTTTAGCTTAGCCATGGGTTCTCATGAGTTACCAGATTTTAGCAGAAATTGGTAAAAATGTTCACTATGATGTGAAAATACGTCAAATAAAAACTGATGGGTTATTCACTGTAAAGGTCACCAGTGACGGTCAAAACTGTAAAAAATATGTAAAATTCTGATTTTCCGGTTGATAGTTAAGGCACGAGTTTTCAGACTTTAATAGAAATTGGTTTATATGTTCCATATGATTTGACAGTATGTCAGGTACATGGACCTGTTGGTACTTCATTGTCAAGGTCACCATTACAGGTCAAATTTGTCAGAAATATGTGAAATTATGATCTTCCGGGTTGTAGTTTAATTAAGGGTTTTCTAATTGTACCATAAATCGATATTCATTTTCAATATGATGTGACAGTTTGTCACTTAAATGAAATGGTAGATACTTCAAGGTTAAGGTCATTTCTCAAAACCATAGTGTTCAAAATATGTGAAATGTTTATTGTGTGCAAAATAACTGTGCAATTTGTTGCTGGCTTTTAAAGATAAATTACATATTCAGCAATGAGATCTCCTTTTTCATTTTTTTACAAAAGATTGTCCATCTGAATTAGTCTCTTTAGCTGATTTGTTTAATAACCTGTACGAATGAATACATATATGACCATAATTATGATTTCAACAACATCTCTAACATAAACTCTCAACCCCCCCCCCAAAAAAAAAAATATAAAAAAATAAATAAATAAATAAATAAATAAATAAATAAATAAATAAATAAATAAATAAATAAATAAATAAAATGAATAGTTCCGTTTCTGGTCTTCAGCCAGAAAAAAAAGAGCGTCGGTAGGTAGGGATATAATGAAAGTGATGTGTCATTGAAGTCTCATTTAATTAGAAAAATCTGAGTGCCACGAACTGCAAATTCAGACCTATTGAGTTTCGAACCATTACTCTTACTCAAAGAGTTTTGTCGATATGCGCTACACATGTCTTTTTGATAGACAGAAGGTTGTAAAAAATCACTTAGTAATAGTTATTATAAATCCCCTTTAAAAAAAAAGGTTGATATGTAATTTGTTTCTATTTCTATGAATTAATGATATGTTTAAGTTTAAGACACGGTGTAATGACATCATCAACGACTCAAATATACCGCCGTGTAAACTATGAAAATCAATACTATCTACCCAACTTTTGTAAAAACACTTCAAAAAAAAAAAAAAAAAAAAAAAAAAAAAATAAGTACACAATAAACATGCCTTTAAGTGTTGATGTATACGTTACGCGTTTCTGATCAAACAAGATCATTTTACAGAATAAAGATTAATCATTTAGGTATATATATGGAAAGTGTTTGTTTGTCGAAGCATGCGGCCACATTGATTATATCAATTCATCAAAAGATGACAACAGCTTATGTTTCAGACAAAACGCGTGTAAATTACGGTCCAATGGATTTCAACATGTATTTTCAATCAAATATTTTGTTCAACCTGACAAATGATAAGTATTGATTCAATCCGTTTTCGGTGATTTAAGGTTTGTTGTGTATGTCAAACATTGAAAAAGAATTCTGAAATGCATTTTAATTTTCCCGAAAAGTTTAGGCCATTTTTACCACTTAGTGAACATAGTCTTATGTAGGCTATGTTACAAAACAAATATCTTAACTCCAGGCCTTGTGGTTTCTGACAAGAAGATTTTTCTAGTTTTCCTTATATAAGTCAATGTAAAAATCAAGTTACTCCTGGGCCTAAGGCCAATTTTGACCCAAGGACCATAATCTGAATAGACTTGGTAGACGTCTACGAGGCCATGTTACACAACAAATATCTTAACTCCAGGCTTTGTGGTTTCTAACAAGATGATTTTTTTAGTTTTTCCTATATAAGTCTACGTAAAATCAAGTGACCCCTGGGGTGGGGACAATTTTGACCCCAGGGCCAAGATTTGAACAAACTTGGTAAAGGTCCTTAAGACAATGCCACTCACCAAATATCTAAGCTCAAAAGAGACAAATGGTACGCCACTTATAAGTATCTTTTTTAAAATATTAACACAGCTAGATATGTTTCTGCTCAAAGTCTTTAAAATATTCAATGGAACAAAATCACACCATTAATTACCACTGAAAACGTTAATGGCCTTTTAAAAGGTAGCTACATAAAATTAATGGCTCTTAACCTTTAATCTGAATCTCCTGAGCTAAACATTCAAAATGTCGCTTATGCTAATCTGTCTACTATATAAACAAAAGAAGATTATATTTTATTGAATATTTCCTTTTCCCCTTACTTATTTAGAAATGTGTAATATTTCGATAAGTTGGAAATAGTTAGATACATGTATATAAAACATGATATAATTTAACAATCTTAAAAGTAAGTATAAGTTGAATAAAACAATACTTACAGAAGGTTGCAATATAACGTTCTTAATCCTGGCACACAAAATGAAAAGATGACACTTCAAGAACGTCCGACCTCTTTGAACTTTAATGACCGTTTCAGGCCAGTGACTTTATAAAATGAAGCCAACGAAAAATAGTGATGTACTGTCCTAGATGCAAGGAGACCGGTAATCACGTGACACGGTAAACTATTCTACTAAGCTAAATACCTGTTCATTTTGTGTGTACCATCGGGCGAAGCAGAGCTTATAAGCAGACGACAATACACAATTATGTGAGTATTTTATTACTTAAATTTGTGCAAACTTACTGATTGACAATAAATATGATTTTCAGACTTATGCTTAGTTAGGAATAAGATAATATAAATAACTTTGATTGAGACACTTGTTGCGTCTTGTAACTGTACTGTATTTTGATATTCCCATCTTGTTATTGCTTGCAAAATTTGAAACGTTTCCGGTGAGTTATATTAAGATGCATTACATATGGTTCTCCAATTTTATTGATGTTGAATAAATATATCATTCAGTTGGGAGTTTGCTCATGTTTTAGGGTGCATGGTCATACTGATTTATTCTTTTTACAAACACCTCGTGGGTTCGAATACCCTCAGCACACACACATTTTATTTTCGGTCTTAAATGGAATTAAAAATAATTTTGCCAATGGATTGGAAAAAACAACAACAAACAACTATCAATACATAATGAGTAATGATTCATAAACAAACATATTTGCATTAATTTCCTATTGTTGACCTTAAAGTATAACCTCGACCTTTGAGCTACTCAAGGGATACTCAGTCTTAATATGATAAACATTTGTAGCAAACTATTTCGAAATCCAGCTATCCTATGTCAAGTTACTGTCCGGACAAGCATATTCGCAATTATTTTCTATTGTTGACCTCTAAATATGACCTTGGCCTTTGAGCTAGCAATCTGATTCTTTCGCGCGATACTTAATATTGTAGAAATTTGTGCCAAACCATTTGGAAATCAAGCGAGACATTGTCAACTTAGAGTTCGGACAAAAAATACGGGACAGACGAACGGACGGACCGACATACATTGCCTTTACATAAAATAAATTCATGTACATGAAAATTAAATTAACAGAAACTGGTCCTAGGCGTTTGTTTGATAAGGTGGATGATGAATGGGAAAAACATTATTTAGATGAAAAATGCTATTTTCGTTTTTAAAATGATTAAAATGACCTGCAAACATAGAGAAAACAACAACAGATAAATCTAAACCGAATACTTATGTTGACTTGAAGCCATTGTTTTGAGAAGATTTTGTGGCTAAATATAGATAACAAAACTACACCAGCGATGACACCGAGACACTCATTTGTAAGTGCAGAAGATAGGAAAATGGGAGAACAAGCATTCATCTTAAGTTTATTTGAATTTTGCATCAGTATCTATCCATAAATTCAACACTTATATTGTGGCTTTAGTTTTACACGGGAGGGATTGGCGAGATTCCGTCTGTCAAATGTCTTCCGACAAAACGCGATTTTAAGTCGCGAACTGTTTTAGGTCGATTACATAGGCAAAAGGGTTGAATTTTTGGTTCCTGTATGCCTTTATTCATCCCTTTCACGCAAAGTAACACCATTTTATGAACATCTACCAATTTTCAAAAGGGGTCACGGCAGTTGAAACGGTGGGATGTATGTTTACAATGTAAAATGCTACCGACCTATTTATTATATATAATATTGTTGATTTTTAATGGGCAGTTTGTGCTGAAATTGAACCGGGTGTATGTCTCACGGTTATTTCAGAAAGACCGAGTCTCACTTTTCTCACCATGCCTTTCTAAAATAAGGCCATTACTGAACTTTAATTTAAATTTATTTATTATTAGTTGACTGGAAATCGTGTTCTTCCAACTTACTAATCTCCCTTTCGTCAAGCGCAGTGCTTACCTCCTGCATTGGCAATGCATATTGCTCACAACGGGGCCCCCACGCACAATCTTTTAGATCATTAGTTCTGTATATTGCGACTGTGCCACGGTGCTCTTTGAGTTGATCCATGTTAGGGTGCATGACATTTCCTCAAAAATTGCTTGAAACCAGTAGTCAGACTTGGTAACGATAAGTTTGAAGCATGCTTAATTGACTCTGGAACATTTCAGGGTTACCTCAGAGTTCCAAGCGAAATCTTGTCTGTTACGTTTCGAGCATGGTTTATATTTATTCGTTTGTTTGTTGGGTTTAACGTCCCACCGACAGTATTTCAATCATTTGGAGACTATGTCTACTTCAGACAGATATAGTGCTTCCATACTGGAGTATCACGACGTATGCATGTGGCACGATACCACACCCAGTTAAATTATCCTCACACTGCGCCAACCAGCCCTGGAACTTAACTTATGTGCTGAGCAAGGGGGCTTTACCAGTACTTTTCGACAGTTCCTGGTTTGGACCAGTACTTTGTGCCTAGGATGGTCATGAAAAATAGTTGCTCCAAACGCTATTTATTATTGTACATTATTGAGGTTATTTAGGACAATGGCGCACTTGCTATAAACAAGTCTAACAACATTGACATAAAAGGAAAACAGATGTATTTACGGAAGTCACGTGTCGAATATTTAACGACAATCATGTTGAAATCAACTGAAATATTGATATTATCAGTATTTACCTGTTTTACAAACGTACACATACAACATCTACGCGCGCACTCCGGATTACTTTAACAATATGGCAACCTTACAAACGTTTAAATATGATAAAGTGGTTTTAAATTTTACGTATTTCCTTGACAAAGACACGTTTTGCTGGAATATTGATACAGATTTTATTTAAATGCCTATTCAATGTTTCTCGGTTGATTACAAGAACCCTGCGTGGACCTAGAGGCGCAATCCCTGTCTGTCCTTAGATCCAAAAGGAGATAGTTTTGCTGCCATTCTTTAATGTATATATTATAAATGAGAATAAATAAAATCAAACAACAATAATGAAACATTCTTGAATGACCGTATATTCTCTTCATCGTCATGGTTCAGACCTCCATTGCTGGATCCGCGGTCTTTGTATATACTCTTATGCGTGTGTCAAGGTCAGTTACGTGTGTCAAGGTCAGTTACTCATAAACTAAAAAATGACCATAACATTAAAAATATAGCATTATTTAGGAAAAAAAAAAAAAGAGAGGGTCTGTAGGTCTGAATTTATTTTTTTTACATGAAACATAAGGTAAAAATAGAAAGGAAATATTTTTTAAAGGCGGAAAGATATAAAAAAAAACACTTTAGGGTCGGTCGTAAAAAAAAAGAGGGTAGGTCAGACGACCAGAAACGGAACTATTCTTAGCTCGACTATTCGAAGAAGAATAAGGAGGGCTATTCTATTCACCCGAGCGTCGGCGTCGTTTTTTTGTACCGCCTTATTTAATTACTGAACCCCTTAAGGTATTGTTTTGATACTTGGAATACTTGTATATTACCACCAACCCAACCTGTAGGCAAGAAGGGATACATGTAACTCTGTCATAGATTTTGACCACAGTATGTCACTTTTTGGACTTAGAATCTTGGTTTAGTTTTCTGTACCAGCTCATTTTTTACTGTATCCCTTCAGGTATTGTTTTCAAACTTGGAATAATTGCATATGACCACCATTCCAACCTGTAGGCAAGGGGGATAACTCTGTCACGGATTTTGACCAAATTATGGCCCTTAAAATCTTTGTTAATGTTTTTGTACGACATTTTTAAGTCTCCCAAATCATATTTGGAAACGTATTGCTATTACTCCGTTTCTTCTTCTTATTCTTCTTCTTCATTCTTTCTCCGGCATTTTTGTCGGGCCATATCTATCTCGACATATCTTTACAAAATAAATCACACATTTATAGACCTCAATAAGTAGTGGGGGCCTTCCTGATTTTTGGATATTTTGGAGTTGGATTTTTGCATAAAAATAAATTTTGGCTAAATATTTCGAATTTCCAACCCTGAATCATATACTTTTTGTTCCTAAAAATGAGAAAAGTGAATGGTACTACTTTTGTATCCCCTGAGGTCACCAGGTCAGGCCCCACCCCTTCAATTTTACTTATGACCTTATATCTAAAAAACTGATCCACACCCACAAATCATATGCATTAACAAATTATATTCTTGTTCGTCATGATCAGATGGATTGAATGGTACTGTATGATTGTCTAAGGAGAAATTTCATAACTCTTTATACTTGCTTAATTTTTCACTGAACCCTTTTAGATATTGCCTTAAAATTGGATATATGTTTATATCCTTTGTTTACTTTTTGATAATACAGTGATTCTTATTTTGCCTTTTACTGTAATATTTTTCTATACTGACAAGCATTAGAATAGTCGAGTGCGCTGTCTTACTGACAGCTCTTGTTTTTTTGGCCTTAGTAGCACATGTGTATCACACATCCCGCTAGCCTAAATGAAAATATGCTTGAGTTCGAAGCTGAAAGTGTTTTTTCTTTTCGAATTTAGCTCAGACCATATGTATTTTAGCTCACCTGCGCGCAACGTGTTCATGGTGAGCTATTGTGATCACCTTTTGTCCGTCGTCCCTCGTCTTATTTGAAGTGTAAAGCATTGAAAACCATCCTACCATTAAAACAAATGTTTGGATCGTGATAATTCACGGAAATCAAGTTAAGCGAAGAACACCACGGAGATTAATGTCTCAGGTCAATATTGACAGACAATATATTAATTTTGGTACAGTCCTTACTATTAAGGGGAGATCAATGCGAAACAGATTGATGAATTCACTGTAGAAGTTATTTCCCGTAAAAGGAGTTGAAAGAGTAGAATTGAACGACCTGTACCTCCAAAACAATATCATTATGAGCCAAAGTTACAAAACTTGACACATGCGAAGTTCGTTTAGTTACACGAGCGCTAACGTCCATCTAAGTGTCTGTATCATTATTCGTGGGGAGGAACAAGCACGAACGTTCGACGAGCGCTTTGTTACTGAACCTACGAAACTTCCAATAGCAGTTGCTTCCCCTGATCTAACCTTTATTCGGCAAGAGGCTTGGCGATTTTTTTTTCACTTTTGATTTTTGATTTTAGTAAATTGTATCAAATAAAGTTTGTTTTAGGTAATTCATATTTATGAATATAATAATAATAATAATAATAATAATAATAACAAAAAAGAACAACAAAAACAAAACAAAAAAATAAAACACGCATATTTGATGAAAATAGAACTATGACGTCACAACAGCAGACGACCTTCACTTTGGAAAGGTATTCAAGTAAAAATTACATCATGTTTGGTGACTATGTCATTATAAACCTTCCTCGTGTGCTTGTTTTTTGATGTCCTAAAATTGGGGCATGCTTGCTGTCGTCGCTCACTGCTTCTTGGCAATACATCGTTACATCGTGCTTGGTCAAACTCCACAAAGTGATTTCCCTTGCAAGAAAAAAAAAAAAAAAAAAAAAAAAAAAAAAAGGGGGGGGTGTAGGTTACTACAGCGTGTAGTTTTGGTGATAATGACATTCCGCTTCGTTTCAACCCGTCTTATGGCAAGCAATTTCACTGACTGGTTCAACCATAAAGCCTTCATGGCTCAGTTTGTAGAGTAACCTGTTAACATTGGAGAGATGTGTGATTCGAAAACCGATGGAAAATCACCTTTTTTCGATTCTGTTATAACGTTACATGAAGTAAAACCCCACTGTAGTTGATACTATTTACATGTAATTTGATATTTACCAGTCCCGGTGGCCGGGTGATTAAAGCATCCGCCTCGGAATCGGGGGCCATGGGTTTGATCACCGGTCGCGATATATCAAGTTGTAAGAATGTATTGGTATAGCTCCAGGAGAGGTTGGTAATGTGATTGAATACTGCAGTGCTGCAGCGCTTTAAGTCTATATGTGTCAAATAGTCTCTTAATGACTGAAATTCTGTCAGCGGGATGTAAAACCCAATAAATAAACAAATTTTAATATTGAAGTATAACTAAATATACCAATGGAGTTATATACCGGTTTATATATATTAATATAATGTTATTATTATATATATAATATTATCTCCGTAGCTCCGATTTTTATTTTTTTTAGCAGGATTGCTTGCAACTCTTGTTCTGTGGCGGCACATTATTCTGCATCGGATACATTTCGGGGCTACCTTTAGTCTTTTAAATTCCCCTCCTTTTGAGATAAAGTTCCAAATTTAGTTTTTTGTCTTATCACTTATTGATGTTGATTTTTATGTTTATTTTAATTCGACTGAATTTTGGAGGTCGAAAATGAAATGGAATGTGTTTATGATTTATATCGGAGATAACGCGCAAAAATGTAATGAAAAAAAAGAAAAAAGTAAATGAGCAAATAAGTTAATTAATTTAAAATTACCTTTAAATACATGTATACACATTCTTGTCACTGACGAATCTGCCCATTTAGTTAAATTAATAGGCTTTTTAGGATAACTTTCATTATTCAGCAACTGTAAGAGACGGTAACGGATTCGAATCATTTTTAATATTAAATATTATTTCAATTAGCCTATATTAATTAAATAAAATGAAATAAAAATATACCATTTATAGATAAGAGTGAGAGAATGTTGCTTTATATTTGTTTCCTTTTAATTAAAATACACAATTTTATGTATATTTTGAAAACTGCAGAAAAAACAGGAAAAGAGGGGAAGAGGGGCAAATATCGAGAGCAGTCCTTTAAAACAAATTTCCTCCTCCTTTCTTTTTTGTTGGTGCTGTTACGACCTTATTTACGCAGGTCAAGCCGGGTTAATTGGCAACGCTTGGATATTTGATACTCGTTTTTTATATTTACTATAATATACAAAATAAATGCGATATCAAACATTACAAAACGACCCGAAATATGGAGGTCCACAGGTATTTGACACTCACTAAAAATATCTGTTAGGCTATATATTTTAGTATGTGCAGAGGACATTCTGTGTCAAGTACCTGTTGGGAGGTCGTGGGTTCGATCATCGACCGCAATATACCAAAGTCGTGAGGAAAAAATGGTACTGGTATTACTCCCTTGCTTGGCGCTAAGCACATAAGGGTAGTTCAAAGACTGGTTGGCTCGGTGTCAGGATCACGTGACTGGGTGTGGTACCGTATTACTTTGAATAAGACATTGTTTCGAATATCCTTAATCAAGAGGATGACTGAGGAAAGTGCCCACCCATCAACCTTTTAAGCAGTGCTCGTACAACATGTACCATTTAAATGTTATTATGATATTTGAATGTAAATTAAATATACACTTAATAATAAATATTAATTTATGATACTAATTTATAAAAATTAACTTATTTTAATCATCCAGGATATTACGTTGACTGCTTAATGCAGGAATGTTGCTAAGTAAAGCTGGCCGTTAATACGGGTTTGTTGCTAAGTAAATCTTGTCGTTAACACATTTTGTTTAGCAAAACTGGCCGTTTATACAGGTATGCTGCTAAGTACATCTGATCGCTGATACAAGTTTGTTCATAAGTACAGCTTGCCAATACATGAAAAGTACAGCAGCTACCAATACATGAAAAGTACAGCTGGCTGCCAATACATGCAAAGTACAGCTAGCTGCCAATACATGCAAAGTACAGCTGGCTGCCAATACATGCTAAGTACTGTTAGGTGCCAATACATGCAAAGTACAGCTGGCTGCCAATACATGCTAAGTACAGTTGGCTGCCAATACATGCTAAGTACAGCTGATTCAACTGTATGTCATTTCAGAGATAACAACGGATCTAACCCTGATTCCACTGCCCAGCCATGAGGTTGTCACCAAAAGAAGAAGAAAGCCTCCTGGTTCACCAGTGTGGGTATCTCGCCCAGAAGAGGCTTGCCCGGGGGGTTCGACTCAACCATCCCGAAACCATGGCTCTTATTGCATCCCAGGTAAGATGTCGCCATGGAAATTAGACCTTGAATAGTGTCCTATGACGCCATAGGCTTGATATTAAATAATTGTCGCGAGGTAGTCCTGGGGAATTAGAGGACTCCTCGGACAGCTTTTGATTTCGGGAATTGATCTGAAAACTAGAAGACGAAAATATTCTTCAGTTGTTCTGTCTTTTATTGATATGATTATTTAAAACAATCTATAATAAATACACACACACGGCAAAACATATCACACTAAAAATAATATCTAAATTGCATATAAATATATGAAATAACATTTTAAAATTATTACCATTTCTTAACATGAATAATATCATGAAAAAATATTTAAATAGAAATTAGGTGACAATTATTAATAAAATATTCAGCATACAAAATAAAATTAATAACAATATTTCCCTGCAAAAAACACAATCTTAATTAGCAATAAGAGACAATAATAATCTTTTGAATAATCTTAAATATCCCTATAAGTAATCGCAATATCACCAGTTAAATATAAGCTAACATAAATACACTAAAACAAAAAGTAAATTTAGAAAGTGCGGCAATAAATAAATTAGTTAAGCTTACCTAGAAGACGAAAATATTCTTCAGTTCTGTACTGAAGTTATTTCGCCTTCGTATTTATACTGACCGTCCGCACCGCGGCAATGAATTAGGCTAATGGGTTCAGCGAACTGGTCTGTTGTTCTAAGAATCGCTTCCCAAAAATGGCATGCAGTCCCCAGAATGGCCAGCTCGTATTGTTTGTTTCTTTGTATCATGCAAACTCAGCGTAGTCTAGACAGTGGAATATATTTTTTTCATATGCGTACTGTTCCGGCCAGCCAGGAATGTGACCAGGGTCGGTTCCCCCTGATCTGGTTTCATTCTCATTCACCTATTTCCAGGATTGAAACTACACGCAAACATACTTTGTGTATATTGCTATTGGATTGTGTGTTCCTCTAGGCGGAGTATATATAACCCATATGTATAGTTTTTTTTCATGCTACGCTTTATACATTGGCGCTTTATTGTATTTGTATATAAATTAAGTATTATAAGACCTATCATCTCCCCCTATGCTTATTTGAAAAAAGTCCATTTTTAAAAAAAATAAATAAATGCGTACTACAAAATGAGTACATAACAACAACCATGGTAGATAATATGTAATGAAAAACCACATCTAAGTATTAAAATTGTGGCAGTTTTTCTAATACACACAAATTTTCCCAATACAAATCATATAACACTAACTGCCAGAAATACAATAATAAGAAAAACAAATGGCATAAAAGCATGGAATATTTAGTTGCCAAAAGCAAGATATATTATTGTTTTAATTATTTAATGGACCATATGCAATTTTTCTCATTTCTTCCCTTGCTTCGTCGATTAACATAATAAAAAAGAGATTCACATATTATAACAATTGTGGGATGATTCGTTTGACCATTTGCATATATAGTCAGTAGTTTGCAGTCTTGAAAAAATGTCACAATGTTTTAACAAGTCTAATGCAAGACGAGTATTTAGACTTAATTAAACAAATTTTGATATATTTTAGACAAATGAACATTAGAATTATGAATTATTTAGACATCTATTCATTCTTATTTAGATTTTTAGACAAATATTGATACTTACTTAGACAAGTATTCATACTAATTAGATTTTGGACGAACAATGATACTAAGTTAGAAAAATATCGAGACTTATATACGTCAATATCGAGGCATATTTGCACCAAAAGACAACCGGGGCCGCCGTAGCCGAGCGGTTACAGTCGTGGACTACAAATATCTCAGCCCCTCACCGCTATGGGTTCGAATCCCTACCGGGGACTTCGGATTTTTCATGTGAGGAAGCCTTCCAGATGGCTTGCGGTAGGTCGGTGGTTCTACCCGGGTACCTCTGTGTACTCGGGGTCTTCCTCCACCTGTAATTAGCTGGACGTCGCTATATGATTGAAAACTATCGTACCGACGGTAAACCCCAATACAACAACAACAAAAGTCTACCTTTCTATCTATATATGTAGAAGAAAAAGCTATACGTTACAATATATAATTTCACCATTTTTTATCAAATGTTTCTTGCTTCTCATTTTAGATTCAAGAGCTAATAAGGGATGGAAAAACAGTATCATCATTGATGTCCTTGGGTCGAGAAATGTTGGGTACGAAATGGTTCATTAAACCGAGTTATGTCGCGCGCGCTCTGGTTAAATCTCGAGGCACGCGATAAAGTGCGTTATTTCGGAAAGCTGCCAATCTCTGTTTATAAGTCTATGGTGAAAAAAAATTTAAAAAGAAACACGTTCAGAATAATAAAATACCTTAATCCTTGCAATGCTAAATTTCATAATTGGACTTTTGAAAATTTTGAGAAAAAAAGTCATGCCGCCTAACGGGGATCGAAAACAAACCTTGTTTCTGTCTATACATTGGATTAAAAGAGTTTTCCATTTCGCACAAAACTGCCCATGTTGACTCATAAATACCGGTAGTCCAAATGACACCCCAAACGGTTCAATAGTTGTCTCCTTGTGTATAAAGGGGTCAATTAAGCCCCATGTGAAGAAAAAAAAAGTACTTTTCGAATTGGAAAATATTAAATATAATCTACGCGCTTCGAACCAATATCCCGTTTCTGGTTACTTCAGGAAAAAGACAAGTCCAGCCTGGCGTTGCAGATATGATCGACGAGGTTCAGGTGGAAGGGACGTTTCCGGATGGCACCAAGCTGGTAAGTCCGTGATCGTTCAACTCTCCCTACTATAAAATAATAATAATAATACTAATATCTATATTTTTAGAGGATAGCATATTTGGCAATGCCATTCTTCCATATTGTCATCTTAACAGTAATCAAAATATCATGTTCGCTCCATGGGTTCCATCGCGACCGCCTCACACCAGGGTCGTTGTCATAGAGAAAGATCCCGAGTACACAGGTGCACCCGGGTAGCACCATCCGACTTACCGCAAACCGGATAAAAGGACCATAGTCGCAAAATTGTGCTCAGATTAAACGGTTATAGTACAAGAACAGGTTAGCCCGGTGTCAGGATAATGAGACTAGGTTTGGTAGCATGTCATTTGACTGCGGCGTTAAACCGCAGTGAGACAGGTTTAGATATCACTGTATGGCGTTAACCTGGCTCAGTACTCATTAATATGGATAGTACTGATATACTATCGCTTGGACAATAAAACCATGGTGTGACAGGTCTGTGGTTTTATCCAGATGCCCCATGTGTATGCAGGATCTAGCCCCTCTTGTTATAACCGGAATGTCAGAGCATGTATATGACATCGATTCAGCGTCAAACCACAAACAACATGTAATACTCATTTTCAAGGTAACAGTTCATAATCCAATTTGCCGGCGGGACGGTGACCTTGAACTTGCACTCTACGGAAGTTTCTTGCCTGTACGAAGTTTGGACAAATTCGACGACACGGAAGATTCTACACCGACTAAGGTATGTAATGTCTTGTAATATAATATCTAGAAATATTTATTTATTCTATCTCTCTGTTTCTGATCACGTATATTTAAAAAAAAAACTCATATACTAGACCTTTTCGGCAGTTCTTCTGTTTGATCATAGATTAAGTTTTCACCTGAGATAGTTTCAAATTTGATCCATATTGGATTTAAACGCATAACCGTTGAATTCGCAGACATTTGTCAATAATGAATTGGTGTTTTAACAAGTTTCCTGCGTTAATTTCATCTTTAAAAAAAGCTAAAAATAAATACCTCGTGTTTATAAATGTACATGTTATATCAACTAAAATGAATAATACAACATGTTTGATGATAGGACTTAAAGTATAGTTGATTGTATTCTTCATTTTAATACCTCAATTCAGAGCACAATTTCGGCCCCAGTAAAAGTCGTACCTGGAGAGACGTACCCGAAAGACAGCCAAATTGTCTTGAACGAGGGCAGGAACAAAATTGCTCTGAAAGTGGTCAGCAAATGTGACCGCCCTATACAGGTTTGTGTTAAATCATCACAGTTATGCCTTCTTGTTGAAACAGTGACGGAAATTTATTTCTAAGTAAAAATATGTAATCAGATGGATTACTGATACTGGATTATAACAGTATCTGTATTTTCTATAACATTGTATAAAAAGTAGGTATTAAGTCATAAAACTTGATTTTAAAGAATAATGGTTATACCATTGTATTCTTCTATTTGCTCCATAGTAGATATTAACTTATTAAATAAACATTTAGCTTTAACCTTAATATCAATATTAACAATCATTTCTAGTCAGCTTCTTCATTTTAAACCTATTTCGTGTCATTTGCGCCTTTTATTTTTCTTATCATAAATCCACAAATAAGTGTTTCTGTGAAAAATGTGATGCTAGTATTGCGAAATATGATGACAACAAGAACTAATATTTTAAGGTACAATTTTAACAGATTGGAAGCCACTACCATTTTATTGAAGCGAATAAGAGGCTTTTCTTCAACAGGGCAGCAGCCTACGGCTATAGACTTGTAAGTATGGAGTTCCATTTCAGTGTTATAAAATCTAGATGAAACTCAGAATAAAAATTCGACATCACTGTAACCGGATTATAGCTAGTATTGTGTTTATTTCCCTGCGTCCTCACCATGTAATATTAGGGTGAAAAAAGTATATGCCTGTCTGTCTGTCTGTTAAGTCATTAAAGCATTTTCATCTGCAAAACTGTGGTTCCATATCTGATTTTTTTTTTACTGTTTTAACTGAAAATTTTCCAAGTTTCTTGAAACGACTCCTGTAGAAAATAAAATTCAGCCAACTAGTTTCGTTAATAATTGTCAATGAGAAAGTTAGTAGTTTACCGTCTTTTACACCTATAATGCTAAAAATAATTAAAGATTAGTCTACTATTCGTTTTATTATGTTAAGTGTGAAATTTAGAACCGAGGAATTTAGTTATGATAGTAAAAGTTTTTACAATTCATTGTCAATCATTCATCGCTGTTTTTTTTATGGTTAAGACGTGTACTTGTTGTGAGGTTTGCATCCTTTATAGCTATATGACCTAGTCTTTATTGCTTTTTTTCTCGACGAGTTTAAGCATTTTGTAGTCAGGAGAAAAGGAAGAGCAATATACATCATTCGGAACTCACATAAATGGGTGTTTCTATGTAGGTACAATGTGTTCATGCAATGTTGCTGAAAAGCATGCATCATATAGTACTTCTATCATTATTCTTTGTAGAACTAATTCATTTCTTACAGTAAAAAGTAAAAATGTGTTTGAACCTACATGACACTTGGAAAAACCATTATGTTTCTTATTCCGGAGTAACTCTATTCCTCCTGAATCTAGGTCAAATTATGTTGAGGTTTGATGTCCGCTGGCTGCTTATCTTAAAGTTTCCAAATGTTTAATTGTCTAAATCTATTTTATTATCAAACGGAATATCCATTTTTGATGCCTACAATCATTCAGATAATGTGAAATCCTAACCCCACACTATTGTTCACTTTGTGGACTACACCTTTTATAGAACATGGCGCGGTAGCCGGTTCAACGCTGTGCCTCATAAATAATCAAGTACAATTCTATGACTGCATAAATTCATATTAATTTATTGAATGCAACAATGACTTTTACTTGCTGTGCAGACATAGTAGAATATATGTTAAGACATTGCATGTGCAAAATCTAGATCTGCGTTCAGTTACCCTTTAAAGTCCTTGCCTCCCTGTTGTATCAAAGTGTGTAAAGTACAAGCAGGTCAGCGAATCCATAACAGTTGAGAGCGTTATGGTCAACTGATGGCGGGGCTGATCTAAGTGTCGAAGCAAGGTGGGGTGAGGTCATGGATGAAACATGTTTATCGTTTCTTAAGTGCAAGTAGGGCGCGGTATGATTTGGTCCATTGTTCATTTAATGTCTTATCCATGTTTACTACAAACAACGCAAACAACTTTTGCATTTAGCAGGACGTGCTATTTAATACTGGGCAAGTGAAGATACATATCTACATGTAAATCTGTTAATACATTTAAATAATGAGCATACATTGTGTCGCACATGCATAAGTTAATACATTTATATGTCAAATTCAACGTATGCACACAAAACCTAAAACTTAAACGCCCAATATATTTCATCATGATGCGCAATGCCAGATGAAAAACCAGAGAGAAAAACTCACTTCCTAGGAAATGTAAAAAACTCTGGAAAACTGTGCAAAACGCATCATAAACCTACAATATAATAGCTTCAAAATGCAAAATTTGCTTTCTTAAACAGATAAAGATAAATTGGCACATTCATTCATACTTTTACAATAAAAGCAAGTATTAAACTAAATTCTAGCTATGGTTTAAAATAGAACCGAACAGCACGGTGTCCTGCGTAGAACTGACCACGTAGTACCCTAATACTAACTTCACCTTATTGGACAATATCGCTCACGTGACATTCACGCTACAGTGACCCGCACTTCCCGAGTTTACGATACACATCGCTAAGACATATGTTCTGTGCTATACTTCGTAACGCACAGAACTTACAATTCCCTGTTTTGTAGAACATACCCTCTGGTAACTCAATACGGTTTGAACCCGGCGAAGAACGGTCCGTTAACCTTGTGGCTATTGCTGGTAACAAGTAAGTCATTTTCTTTCTTCACTTTGAAGCCTTTTGTTCTTATATATACATGTATAAACCAAAGATTATCTAAAAACTCAAATTATTTCATCAATGTCCTTGAAATTCTTTTGACATGTGATTTCCATAATTGCTAAGGTAAGCTTTACGATTAACACTCCTAAGTATTTTGAAAGAATTAACAATACTCGTACCGTCTTCGGTGGTCGAGTGGTTAGAGCGTCCGCCTCGGGAGCGGGAGGTCTTGGGTTCGATCCCCGGCCGCGACAAACAAAAGTCGTGAAAATGGTACTGTTATAGTTCCCTTGCTTGGCGCTCAGCATATAAGGGTAGTTGCAGGACTGGTTGGCCGGGTGTCAGCATAATGTGACTGGGTGTGGTATCATGCCACATTTCTACGGCTTGATACTGCAGTGTGGCAGTACTATATCTGTCTCAAGTAGACATCGTCTCCAAATGACTGAAACACTGTTGTTGGGACGTTAAACCCAACAAACAAACAAAAATAGAGGATAAAGTTAAATATTTCTGCACTGCATTTCTTTCCATAGATGCCCTAGCCTATCAATCATGTCATTTAGACATTTACTAAGATTCAACATTGGTCCCACCATTACTTGAAATCTTTCATTCACAACCTTCAGTTATATAAATTACAGTATCTACTATGGATTCAAAAACATAAATACCTCTTGATAGTAACTTTGAATTAATTAAGTGTCATTTTACAAGATAGTGCCTGTGTCTCAATAGCCAAATGTAATGGTTATTTTCAGTGTTTATTTTCAGTATTTACGACAGATGTTTTCAAAATGATTTACAGGCTATGTAAAAACTTCACTAGGATATCGGGTAGTCAGTAGATAACCTGGTTTACACAAAATTACACAAAATTTGTGTGAGCAATTGCCTTAGCTCGAACGGGAAACTTTACTTCTGAAAGGTGGGTGCATTTAACAATAAACTGTCTTTTCGCTAGAATCGTCCGAGGTGGAAATGGACTTTGTGACGGTGAAGTGACGTCAGACAATCTTTCTGTTGTGATGGAGAGGGTGGAAAAGGGTGGTTTTGGAAACGTGAAAACTGTAAGTGATACCTGTCTTAAGCGACCACACCAAGTGGCTTACTCCACATAGATAAGGGGACTTTAATACAGTCAAACATGTATGAATGGTCATCTTCCATTTCTACAACAGTCAAGCCGTAACAGATGAAGCTCATTTGCTTGGCGCTCAGCACATAAGGGTAGTTGCAGGACTGGTTGGCCCGGTGTCAGCATAATGTGACTGCGTGTGGTATCATGACATATGTCTACGGCGTGATACTGCAGTGTGGCAGCACTATATCTGTCTCAAGTAGACATCGTCTCCAAATGACTGAAATACTGTTGGTGGGACGTTAAACCCAACAATCAAACGTAACAAATGAAGGCAGCATTGTTTCAGAACCTTCCATTTAGAGACCATCTACTCTAAACAGCAATCTTTTTCATTGTTTTGACGGCTACCTGAAACATTGTTTTGACGGCTACCTGAAGATTAACTATTATAAAACTATATTACTCTTGGAATTTAAAAAACGGATCGACTGCATATAATACCAGCTAAACTGAGCTCATATAAATACTGTAGAATCATTAATTTTCGTGGGGAACTAATTTTCGTTGATTTCGTGGATGACTTTATCCACGAATATTTATCCCCACGAAAACTGTTAATTTATAGACCTCATGTTTCCTAGAACATGGTTCCACGAATATATGTATCAACGAAATTGGTTTAATCACAGATTCCACGAAATTTAATGCAACGAAATAAACCGGGTGGCCGAATAGCTAGAGCGTCCGCCTAGGGAGCGGGAAAATATGGGTTCGATCCCTGGCCGCGACATTTTTAGCAATGGGCTGAACTAATTTTCGTTGATTTCGTGGATGACTTTATCCACGAATATTTATCCCCGTGAAAACTGTTAATTTCATAGACCTCATGTTTTCTAGAACATGGTTCCACGAATATATGTATCAACAAAATTGGTTTAATCACAGATTCCACGAAATTTAATGTCAACGAAAATAAATTATTTTACAGTAATAAGGAAATAAACCTGGTGGCCGAATAGTTAGAGCGTCCGCCTAAGGAGCGGGAAAATATGGGTTCGATCCCTGGCCGCGACATTTTAAAGCCGTAAAAGATGGTACTGATATAGCTCACTTGCTTGGCGCTCTGCATATCAGGGTAGCTCCCGGACTGATTTGCCCGGTGTCAGGATAATGTGACTGGGTGTGGTATCATGCCACATGTCTACGGCGTGATACTGCAGTGTGGCAGCACTAAATCTGTCTCAAGTAGCCAAAGCCTCCAAATGACTGAAGCACTATTGATAGGACGTTAAACCCAACAAACAAACAAAAATATGGGATAAAGATATATATTTCTGAAAAAAACACTCAGTCTGACTGCTGTGTATTTTGTCTCTTGTTTTAACACTTTTATATTATTAATAATTTGGGAAGTTGTGCACATTTCCATGCTAAGTTCCATAGTGATATCTTAAAATTGCCAACTATCACGTATTGATTTTAATATCGGTCAAATATTAAACAATATATTGATATTTCCTTATAAAAATATCTTTCTGAATAAAGCAACTTTTCGTGAACTTCTCGTGATATTCATAACATTTGAGACGAAAAAGAAAATGAGACAATTTAGTGCCAGAATGGCAGTTCGTCAATAGACCAGTTCACCAGACCAGAAGATCGGAAATACTCGGAATAATTCGCTGATTTAAATTGACCAGTCAATGACTGGGGGAAATCTCAAGCAAATGTTTATTTCCCATTGAATAAAGTGTGAGTAAAGATTAAGTTTTGGGGAAGTGTTCGTTGATTTAGGTAACTTAACTTCTCATTTCGGAGTGAAATGATCTATTGTACCCCGGTATGCTCTCAACATAGCAGAGGTTCTCCGCCTATTTTCGGAATCTTCCGTATAATTTCGTAAATAATCGCGAGATGCATCAGAGTCCCATAGTCGTATTCAGTTACTAAAACTTAACCCTCACCGATGTGTGTTCGAGTCCCACTCTAGTCACTCGTATTTCAGTTGGCCACTCTTTTGTGTGACCATTTTCTGTTTCGTTGTTTCATCTACATATCTAAATTTATTATTTGATAACTGTAAACAGGAAGTTCAGAGCGGCCGAGACTGCACCTTGAGCGGAAAAGAATACAGTACGATATATGGACCGACAACAGGCGACAAGGTACAGAAGATGATTCTTGCAGTCTTGAAAAATCCGAAATAAAACAGTTTTTGCTATTTATTAGTTAAAATAGTGCTTAAACTCATTATAGATAATACAATGACAAATATATGTTCTGTTGGCAAGGTAACTTTAAAATTGTTTTTTGAGTGTGTTTTTCACAATTGTATAATCATATTCGCCAAGAAAAGTTGTTCCTATGAAAGAAGGCTTGATTTTTAACACGTTTCTTGAACACGTTTAATAATGGTTCATATGAGAGGCCAACTTCTGTCAGATCCTATACGTCTGTTGCAGATTCGCCTCGGGGACACGAGTCTTATTCTGGAGGTTGAGAAAGACTACACAGTCTACGGCGATGAGTTGAAATTTGGTGGCGGAAAAGTAAATTAAGTTTTAGTTTACACATTTCTAAAGATCATCTGAACTTGTGCCCCGTTGCCGCAAACTTAATTTTTATAATAATTGTTTATATAAGTATGTGGAAGTGTCCTTTAAGTGCGATACTTCTGAATTATTAGTTATTCTGCGACGGAAATCCACCGGTAGTAGACAATCGTGGGTATCCGGCACTTGGACATCAATTTAACAATTAACTAAGTGACAATCATGCCATTAAGTAAAAAAAGAAATTATTTAATACAGTTAAATCCTATCCAAATTTTAACTATAAATTCAAAATGTAAAATCACATGTTCTGTACGAGTAGCTTCAAAATCAGATCGCAAGACTTATCTTTTTATATTGATAGAAAAAAAGGAAGTTAATTCTATTCTGTGAAAATATAAATTGTGGCCGCCATGGCCAAAGGGTTATAATGCGCTACTTTACTACTACTCAGCTCCTCACGGCTTTTGGTTCGAGACCAGTCACTAGACTGTATCATCAGAAAGAAGCTCTCTAGCTTGCTTGAAGTCAGTAAGTGATTCTTCATGGTGTTTATGTGTATTCTGTATCTGTAACCAGATGGACCTCACAATATGAAACCGGTATACACTCGCAGCGCGTGTCAAGTTTAAATAAACATCATCGACCTATTTCTGAAAACTGTCTAGCCTAAAACTGATATGGAAATCATAAATTATGAAGTATCTGTCTGCTTTTGCTCGTAAGTTGCACACATATATATATTTATCAAGGAACACCGGCAACTGATTTGTTTACAGACTGTTCGTGAAGGGATGGGACAACAAGCAAACCGTACGAATGGACAGTGGGACGTCCTGGACACCGTCATTACTAACGCTCTCATTGTGGACTCCGTGGCTGGGTTGGTCAAGGCCGACATTGGAATCAAGGTAGGTGATACTCGAATCCAGGTAGGCGATAATGGAATCAAAACAAGCGATATTGAAATCCAGGTAGGCGATATTGGAATCAAGGTAGGCGATATTAAAATCAAGGTAGGCGGTATTGAAATCAAAGTAGGCGATATTGAAATCCAGATAGGTAGGACTTGTGGATAAGTAGTACTGAGATAAATTTTAGATCCGTTTCCAGTGTTTTTGAAATTTTGTGAATACATGTAACTGTTTTTAGTTACAGTAAAAGTCATTTCGTAATTATAGTTATTTACTTGTTTGTATGTATCTATGTTATTTATGTATGTGTATGTTTGATGATGATGATGATGAGATGATTAAGAATAAGGAGCAGATCATGATAAAAGTTGTGACAGAAATAATTATATCATCAACAACAATAAATTTCAAGGAAATGATATATTCAATAACACTTTTGTTTCAGGATAAGTTGATTGTGGGTATAGGGAAAGCCGGCAACCCTGACATGATGGACCACATCACTCCGGTAAGACCAGCAAAATACTAAATCCCATCTTGCTTGTATTGGATTCCTTTGAATACTGACATACAGAAAGAAGTCATATCCACTTTTATGCATGTGGTCATCATACCAAATCAATCCTCTGTCGCGACATACCACGGTCGTTATAACGGTACTGGTACTGTATTTCTCTTGTACTGGGACCGTCCCCGGTGGCCAAGTGGTTAAAACGTCCGCCTCGAGAGTGGGAGGTCATGGGTTCGATCCCCGGCCGCCTATTACCGAAGTCGTTAAAAATGGTACTCGTATAGCTCCTTTGATTGGCGCTCAGCATGTAAGACTGGTTGGCCCGGTGTCAGGATAATGTGACTGGGTGTGGTATCATGCCACATGTCTACAGCGTGATACTGCAGTGTGGCAGCACTAAATCTGTCTCAAGTACACATAGTCTCCAAATGACTGAAATACTGTCGGTAGAACGTTAAACTCAACAAACAAACATATCTCTTGTGCTTGTTGCTCAGCAAGGCAAGTACTAGGACTGCTGGCCTGGTGTCAGGATAACGTGACTGGGTGACTGGGGTATCATGCCACTTGTTTAAGGAATGCTATTACATTGAGGCAGCACTAAATCGATCCCATGTAGACAAAGAATCACAGCAACTGAAATACTGTAGTTAAGACGCTAAACTCAAGTAAAGAAACTTTGTATATCGATATCAGTAGTTTACGCGCATTTTCAAATTAATAAAGCACTCTAAAGAAGAATGAATCTCCATTTCTCCATTTTTTTGCAGGGCATGGTTGTCGGGGCTGGAACGGAAGCCATCGCCGGTGAAAACATGATTGTGACCGCCGGCGCTCTAGATGCGCACGTGCACTTCATCTGTCCTCAGCTAGCGAAGGAAGCAGTGGCATCTGGAATAACAACCATGTTTGGCGGCGGTACGGGACCGGCGACCGGAAGTAAAGCGACAACGTGTACACCTGGTCCTAACCACATCCGGTACAACCGTACTATATTTTCTATAGATTCCAAAAACATTTAACCAGTTCAAAAGGTCACTGTGTGTAACAATATTTTATTCATATGGAAAGATAAAGAAACGATCCTCAGAAAATCGAAAGCCGTGACAACATAATTGAAAACATCAAACAAGTGAAACTTTTGAAAAAAAATGTTTTAAAACTCACCAAAAAAAATTTTTCCAAATTTTTGGAAAGAGTATATAAAAATTAAATTTTACAACTCAGGACCAAATAAACAACTCGTTATTCCAAATGAGTCGTTTTACTGGTGTTCGAAATATCTAGATAAGATTAAATATAAGAAAATGTTATTAAGCTCGCCAGAAGCTCGCTTGATATCATTTTCATGAATTCGTTTAGTAAAATTTGATACTTATGAAATAACAATTCATGTCATATCCTATATATATTGGGTATTTTAGAGACATGCTTCAGAGTACCGATGCTTTTCCTCTCAACTTCGGTTTCACGGGCAAAGGAAACTCCTCGTGCACAGATGGACTGGCCATGGACCTCGAGGAACAAATCAAGGCTGGGGCGATAGGGTACACTCTCTTTCAACTGTGGTTTCACTCTTCTAACATTCTACTGAATAGTCATTTATTTGTATTATTCGTTTCTGATGGTTTGGCCTTAGGTATAAACTTTATTTTCATTTTACATTTTGGGTCAGTTTTTCAGATTTTATTTTACCCAAGATCCTTCGAGATACGTACAAACGTTAGAATATTCTAAGCAATGGTCCTAAGCAAACGTAGGTCAAATCGTTCTCGTTCGACTTACTTAACTTAACGGTCGATTGGAATAAGCATTAAGAGGTGGATGTTTTGATACAATTATTTCAAAATCGATGGAAAGAATATAAAAAAAATATTTATGTTTTATGTTAATTTAATGTCCAAGATTGAAATCTAAAACGCAAGATATATTTGTAAATGGATAGATCCGTGCCTTTTTTTTTATTTAAATGAGTAGTCAAGGTTTACAATTATATTTTCACAACAAACAAGGGTATACATGTATGTAACAATAGTCCATATTGAAAAAAATGTGGGTAAGGCATGCGCAGATACAGAGACGTGGGGTGCTAGGGGGGTCATGACCCCTGTAAAAACCATTGAACCCCCTGTAAAAAATCTTAAAAAGAACACACACACACACACACACGAAATAAATGGAACCAGCTTAAAAGGTCACCAATCGGATCTATTTCCTGATAATGAACATCAGAACATACACTAGAAAAAAATCCTCAAGACGGGATTTTGACAGAATTTATTGGTCAACGTTTCGATCTGACATAAGGTGTTCATCTGGGTTGATATTTAATACACATTGTAATTGATACACTAAAGTTACTGTATAGTTTTAGGCACTTTGTTGTCGTTATTATGTCTAATTTAAAACACGACTGCTCTTTCTTCTGCTATGAATTTAGATAATTTTATAACTTTTCAGTTTGAAACTTCACGAGGACTGGGGAACCACGCCATCAGCCATTGACACCTGTCTTAACATTGCGGAGAAATACGACGTTCAGGTTTAGAAATGATAAAATAAGATAAATTTACCGTAAATTGTTCTTCATTGTACCGAATTAACAGCTTCGTGCATAAATAGAAGTGAAATATATTGACAGAACATAAAACCTCAAATTTATTAATTAGTCTTGACCTTAAAAAATATTTGACATTCGTCGAGTAACTTGAAATACATGATTAATGAATTGAGTTGATTCTTTTATAGATCACAATTCATACAGACACATTGAACGAGTCTGCTTGTGTTGAGGAGTCCATAGAGTCCTTCAAGGGCAGGACGATCCACACCTATCACTCGGAGGGGGCCGGGGGCGGCCACGCCCCAGACATTATCCGGGTTTGTAGCGAGAAGAACGTGCTTCCCTCGTCAACCAATCCAACACGCCCCTACACGTCCAATACTATTGACGAACATCTGGATATGTTGATGGTGTGTCACCATCTAGATAAGTACGTCACTGATGTCACTGACGTCACTTTACACGTCATGTCAAACCTGTAGTTAGCCATGTCAAACTTGTAGTTAGCGGCATGTTTGGTCTGTAACAGAATTATACAGCTTTGTTCAGTCTCCAGCCCCACCCCCCCCCCCCTCCCCCCGCAAATAAATAAATAAAAATAAGGGACGTCCTTTTCTATAAGATATCCTGAAAGATCTGTTCAGGATAACGTTGAATATATAACTTGAAACTACAGTACATATAAGTCATTTAGACTAGTACATCATTGACGCCATGCAATTCCAATCAGTCATATCAGTTGGAAAAAGTAACCTCTTAGTAGAGGTTGCTGCAGAATATGGTTAAAGACATAATGACATACTGGAATTAAACCCTGCATCAGTTGTACACAGGTAACCTGTCTTAAGCAGCCAGCTTTGAAAGTTTGTTGCACATTTACCTCCACTAAGAAGCCAACTGAAATGTAATTCCCATGACCGGTCGCTTAAGAAAGGGTTCAGTTAAAGCTGGGTAAGTGGCTTCCGCACAAAACAGTCGACCAGATTTTATTAAAACACAGATCACATGCCTTTTTATGATGATATTCTCTTTGGCCAGAGATTAATTTTATTATTGTGTCTTTTTCAACTTACAGGAAACCTTTCTTGCATTCACATCTCTCCCTGTGAATTCCTCTGTAAATTTGCGACATGCCAACTCATCCATATTTTTTCAAATATATTATACATAATAGCGTATTCATTTAATGACTAATGGAGAAATTTTAGATTCTCCGATGATGGCGATGTACTGAAACCTGGAAGGCCATAATTGCATATTAAGTCCCCCAGAGTCCGTGTCAATACCAGAATTGTATATCGAAACAGCCGCAGTGCTTGACAGTTGTTGCTAGAATATCACATTTTATTTTGTTTTGAAGCATGGCTTTTAAATCATGAGAATGACATTACGTTGTTGGCATTATATTCACCGTGATTTTAACAGAAACATTCAGAACGACGTGTCATTTGCGGAATCCCGGATCCGAGCAGAAACAATAGCAGCAGAAGATATCCTCCACGACATGGGCGCCATAAGTATAATGGCATCCGACTCTCAAGTGAGAATTGTTCATTAATTTTGTTTGTACTGTGAATTATAAATAAAGGACTGCCAATGCTGTGTCTGTAAATTCATTATATTGCAAGAGTTACGAAGTGTATTTTTCCTGTAAAAATACATAGGATAATCAGTCATGCATCATGAGTGATCTCCCATGCACGTGACGTCATGTATCACTGTTTTCCATTCACATGATGATAACTAAAACAGAAGTCATTGTTTTGCTGTTGTGTTGTTAGTTTGAATTCCGTTCTGGGTAATATTAATTGATTATTTTCGCATTCGCAAAGAACTCGCAGACAACGTGAGGATGTTCTTTAAATACTTTAAGTAAATAGTCATTCCCATTCGAGACCTAAATTGTATGTAATGGTATTTATGCCAGGCTATGGGTCGCGTTGGAGAAGTGATCTGTCGCACCTGGCAGACAGCAGACAAGATGAAACAGTTCAGAGGGAAACTGGAGGAAGAAACTGTGAGTTGGAGCAGATTCATAAGGATTCATATATTTGGTCATTAGATATATTGACATCTGTTGTATATGTTTCTAAGATTATTAAAGAAAGTCTAAATAATTTAAGAGTTATAGTCCTTGAATTGATAGAATTTTAGGATTGACAATATCCGCTCTTTAAAATGTACGCAAATGTTAACCATTTGTAACAAAACACATGATCAATGTTAACTTATACAATATTTTGAATAGTTTGGTATCTTTGTCAGACAGCCCCTGTGGCCCTTTAATATTGAAGTTATTATTCCTGTCAGTGTCATACAAGCTGGACTCTTCAGAGAGCTATTGATTTGTTTTTCAGGGCGACAACGATAACCTTCGTATCAAAAGATATGTTGCAAAATACACAATCAACCCGGCCATTGCACATGGAATGGACAAAGTCATTGGATCTGTGGAGGTAAGACAGCAATTAAAAATGATGATAGAAATAGATATATATAGACTGCATGAATTATATAAATGTTCAGTTTAAAATTAGTAAAAAAAAGTGTACACATAAGAATCCTTTTCTGATAGTTTATCTAAATATATTATTTAAATATATGTCTAGGATGACGTAGTTTTTTTTTGTCGAGTACACCATAATAAGTTTTAACTTTAAAGTAGACACAATTCACTTTCATGTTACTATATTGCATTTTAAGGTTTCTACAATGCAATATTAAGGTGAAAGTAATACAAAATATATTGGCAAGGTAAGTACAATATGGAATTCAGCTGATCTTATAGAAGACTACACCAACCAAAACATTTATTACTGAAACACTACAATTTAACTTTAAAAATTAGCCTTATTTTAAATATTAAACAGATAATTTTATCTTTACAGACAGGAAAATTAGCAGATTTGGTGATGTGGTCCCCAGGATTCTTTGGAGCCAAGCCTGATCTTATCATAAAAGGTGGACAAATAGCATGGAGTCAGATGGGTACGTTTGCGACGTGGGACGAAAGTTCAAAACAACGCATGCGCATTAACAGAGATGACCATAATTCATTACTTTATCGCGTGCTTGATGGAGATACTGGTCACCATTAATTCTCGATTTAGGTTTCAAATTTATAATCAGAACAGACATTAACAATAAAAGGCATTATGAGCAATAAAGAAGGAGTAATTTTCAACAATTGTTTTCTTACTTCAATGTGGATAAGTCTAGACGATTATTCTAAGTTTTCACCCAGAGACTATAAAACCTTGAAGACAATAAACTGACTGGCTGTAGAGCTGAAAACGAAACAATATCGTTTCTTCTTTAATCGTATTAGCAAGCAGTACACACACCATTGATGGCTTATATAATGACAATTGAATAGCCAACAGGGGTTTTCCATAAGGTTCGTTACGAAAACGTTTTTTTATTGTGTCTGGTGTTTTGCTCCCCGTTTACCCTAGTGCAATTTTATTCCAATATGCGAATATGATCATGTGTGAACATTTTAGCAATTTTTACGAAATTAGATATAGTTAAATTTTCCTTTTAGTTCTTTGGTTATTGGTCGATCAAGAGCTTTATTTAAACTTTAAATTCAGATATCTTTTTTATAATGATTCAAACGAATCCGTTGATTGAATTACGCCTCTAAAAACACGTGTGATGACCTTTAACAGATTATAAAAGTGGTTGGATTTTTAATTGATGCCGAAGAAGTCCGTCAATTGAATGTCAGTATATATTTTACTGGACAACTTCTAGATTATTTCCAGTCGCATTTATAAAAAAAAAAAAAAAAAAGATAAAAAAAAAGATAAAAAATATAAAAAAAATACAGTTTAACATCAAAAGTTAGAACTGCGGCTGTCCATATGTCCATATAGCATGCATATAGCGAGGTTTACACATATTCCAGACAATGACTTGATATACAATTATATAATCTCGCTAAGCCTCGCGATGATCCGAAGATCCCCCCTCCCCCTTCCGTCCACGAAAACATAGTAAGTCTCCTGTTCTCACCAAAATAATAATAACACAAGAGAACAAAAACCTCCAGAAACTGTGCTTGACAAATATGTACACTTAAATTAGTTTATGTTCATAAGAATGTAATTTCTTTTTTAATTCCCAGTGAACATTACAATGCTTAAAGATTTTTTTCTAAATCGATTTTCAAACTATATACATGTAATTGCTACCCTATTACTTGTGCTTGTACGGTTTACATCTTGGTGTTTTAAATATTGTTTTTGACTAGTTGTTATAGTTATGAATGGACTTACACTAAGTGAATACTGTGATTAATTTCCATTTAATTAATGCTGATGGTACTGTTCGTCCTTGACGGTGGTTCCTTGGTTGGACCAGTACCTTGCGTCTGAGAAGGTCTCGGCACGTGCTAGATCTCATTATTTTAAGCAAAAGAGCATTCTGTTACCGGTGATTGAAAATTATACAGGATTTATGTATTTAATAACACAGGTATGCCAAATGCATCTATCCCGACACCAGAACCGGTGAAACAACGTAAGATGTTCGGAGCTTATGGAAAGTCAGTCGGGCAACATTCAGTGGCCTTCATCGCACAGGTGATTTTTTTCCCACTTTGCTGTTGTTGTTTTACAACACGTTTGCTGAGCATATTTAGTTTTACATCATTTTGGAAAATAGTTCTTGATATTACTCTTCTCGATGGTTCCTAGTTTGGACTAGCACTTTGCTCCGTGGAAGGTCATAGCAGAGTAATGCCTGAACAGGGCTCGATTCTTGTGAATCGCAATAATTGGAACATGCCATCCTGAATAGTACATGTGATTTTATTTTTTAAAATTAATTCAATTTGACAAAAAAAAAAAGTTGTTTGCATGTATTGTTATTCCATATTATCTTTTCTTAGACGAGTTTAAGAAATCTGTTATTAAGCGAGTCTTTTTGGCGAGTTATATAAAATAATTCCGAGCAAGTTTAATAAAAGTTTACATTATTCAAATTCTCAACTATATGAAGTATTCTTAAATATCTTCAAATACATTTGCTTCCGCATACACAATCCGCTAAGCAAAAACTGCCTCGTCTTCCTACGCAGTAGTAAAATAGTTCCAGTAAGCGAATGAATATAAATATAGTACTAATTTATTGAAATATGCCTTGGTTTAAGTGAATAATTATATCATTAAATCACGTCTTAACTTTTAAGTAATACGATTAAGTGAGAAATGCTTAAATGCAGAAGAATACACGTTCATGTTACTCGTCATGTTTTGTTACAAGCATGCCATATAAGTACATTAAAATATGTCCAGCACCAGAAGAAGTCCGCCTTTGCCATTAGGGAGGTTGCAAAATAAAGGAAAGGAAACCACAAAATAAACTTTTTATGAATAAAAATATACATTTCCTGTAAAAATGAAATATTTTTTTAAAATTTCTTTACATTTCCAGGCTGGTTACGAGCAGGCTAGTACATACGGTCTTAGCAAACGCCTCGTGACGATCAACAACTGCAGGAATATAACCAAACTGGATATGATTCTCAATAACTACCTTCCCAGAATCACAGGTACTGTCCTACACATTCCCTGGACTAACGACCTTGCGACAGTATTTAAGTCAATGCTGTTTGATTGGGTTAATGCTTCCTTCATTTGGAGACTTCGTTTGTTTTCTCGGCTTCAATGTTTCAGTCATTTGAGATGGGGGAGGAGGGGGATGTTTGCTGAGATTCAATGCTTCTGTAATTTGGCGACTTTGTTTGCAAACATTGTTTCATTCATTTGGGGAACTTTGTTTGTTAAGAGTAATGTTTCAATTATTTTAGGACTTTGTTTGCTAAGATTAATGGTTCAGTCATTTGGGGACTTAGTTTGGTAAGATTTAATGAATCAGTCAGTTGGGGACTTAGTTTGGTAAGATTTAATGGTTCAGTCAATTGGGGACTTAGTTTGGTAAGATTTAATGGTTCAGTCAATTGGGGACTTAGTTTGATAAGATTTAATGGTTCAGTCAATTGGGGACTTAGTTTGATAAGATTTAATGGTTCAGTCAATTGGGGACTTAGTTTGGTAAGATTTAATGGTTCAGTAAATTGGGGACTTAGTTTGGTAAGATTTAATGGTTCAGTCAATTGGGGACTTGTCCGGTTGATTGGATTTAACGTCCCATCGACAATATTTCAGTAGTTAGGGGACTTTGGTTGGGATTAAACTCAAATCGACAATATTTCAGTAGTTAGGGGACTTTGGTTGGGATTAAATTCAAATCGACAATATTTCAGTAGTTAGGGGACTTTGGTTGGGATTAAATTCAAATCGACAATATTTCAGTAGTTAGGGGACTTTGGTTGGGATTAAACTCAAATCGACAATATTTCAGTAGTTAGGGGACTTTGGTTGGGATTAAACTCAAATCGACAATATTTCAGTAGTTAGGGGACTTTGCTTGGTATTAAATTCAAATCGACAATATTTCAGTAGTTAGGGGACTTTGGTTGGGATTAAACTCAAATCGACAATATTTCAGTAGTTAGGGGACTTTGCTTGGTATTAAATTCAAATCGACAATATTTCAGTAGTTAGGGGACTTTGGTTGGGATTAAACTCAAATCGACAATATTTCAGTAGTTAGGGGACTTTGGTTGGGATTAAACTCAAATCGACAATATTTCAGTAGTTAGGGGACTTTGGTTGGGATTAAACTCAAATCGACAATATTTCAGTAGTTAGGGGACTATGGTTGGGATTAAACTCAAATCGACAATATTTCAGTATCTTTTGGACTACATGAGACAGATATAGTACTTCCTCACCGCGAGATCACGGCATGGAATAGTGACACAGCTCAGCCATTCCTGGTACTACCCAGGTCCGAAGGAAATAAACCAGTACTAGCTTAAGGACTGGTAAATCTCTTGCAGGGGTCGAATCCACAAAATCCCGGTGACGGTACGGACACTTTGACAAGCTAACTAACTGGACCGGTCCGTTTCTATGAAATCATGTCCTGACATTTAATTACTCCCAAATCTTATACGAAATTGAATACATACACTCATAAAGAGAAATGATATAAGAATCTTCTTTTCAGTGGATCCATGCTCCTACAAGGTTCACATTATTTCCAAAGACGACAACAAAGAGAAGGCAGAACATTTGACATGTCCTCCAGCGTCGCGACTTTCTCTTGCCCAACGATACTTCCTGTTCTAAGACTAAAGCGTGCAGTGATCACAATGTTGGATCAAGCATATATGTCTTCAAATTTAAATATGACATTCGGATATTATGTATGGTGTTTGTAATACATTTTTGAACAATTGCTACCAGTCTAAAAGGCCTGCAAGTCAACCCTGTCTCTAGCGATTCATCACAAGCGTCATAATGGTTGCTTAGCGTAGGAAGTTGATAAAGAGAAGTCAAATTCGGAGGGCGGGGCTGGGGGCTGGGGGGTAACACATGTTTCTTAAAAGATATGGCCGATGAGCATATTAGGTTTCTTTCTTATTAACATTCTTCTGAAATGACATGAAAGATATCAACATTAGCCATTAGTGGTCAACGCTGGATCAGCGACAATTAATTTTTAAATATGAGATCGGCGATAATCGATTATTTAGAATGACATCGTCGACGGCGCGTAGGTCCTTTACTCTAATTTCGGCATTTTTAGTAACACGCCAATATCATTCTTCATGTGTATAAAAACTACTTTTGATGTGCTTTCTTTATATACTAGTTATAAATTTGCATAAGCATATATTTTGATGTCTCGTTTAACACAGGCCGAATGAATTTATTTTTACAATTAGTATCGAAACGTAACCGTTAATCAAGCAAACAGGGTGTTTTTTCCCCCAAACCGATTATTAATCGTTTATCTAATCGGTTTGGCCTCGGATGATTTCCGATTAATTGATTAGCTGTTTTCAGCTGATTCCGATCACTGGTATCCATCTGCTTAAAAAAGTAAAAAATAAATAAATAGAATATATTTCGATAGTCCAACACAAGGAGCGATAATGTTCGAGCAACCAAACAAACTCAATTGAGATCAATTCAATGGTTTAATCTGTAGAAACAGACATTGAAAAAGCATTGGTTTAATTTACATGTACTCTTAAAATTCCCGGTGTACTTAATATAGTAGTATACTGCGAACAATGTGTGCAATTTGTAGTTTTGGGGGCACTAGGAAGAGGGTACTTATCAGTCTAAATATAGTATCAACATTTCGTCTACTTATCACAGCAGCACATTCATGGGAAAACAAATTCACAAGATTTGAATGCAAACTTTAAAAAAGCACGTGTTTATGGTGCTCAGCTTAATATAGTCCAAGAACGTGTGGAACTTGTGGAGACATGTACATTCTCTCCAACATCTGTAATGTTGAATGCCCAATAAAACGTGCGATTTTCAAAGTCAAAATAGTACTATTATGTCGGTATGAAACTATACATGACAATAATCTGCTAGCTTCTAATATAACAGGCTTTTTTTTTAGCAGAAATTTGCTTGCAAAATATGTACACAATATTGTAAAATATCAGTCGTAATATATGTGTTTGATCGTAACAGTTCAGTTTAATTATGCTCACCGAAGGTGACGCATATAGTCGCCGCTTCGTCCGTCCGTTCGTCCGTCCGTCCGTCTGTCCGTCCGTCCGTCCGTCCGTCACACTTTCCTTGTCCGGACTATTTCTCAGGAACTAACGGCTTGAATTCAACGAAACTTTATGGGAAGCTTTATTACCAAGAGGAGATGCGCATATCGTCAGCATGACCCGATTCCTAAATTTTTCACAGAGTTATGGCCCATTGACTTTTCGGCCTATAGTACATATTGCATGATTCTTGTCCGGGCTATTTCTCAGGAACTAATGGCTTGAATTCAACGAAACTTTATGGGAAGCTTTATTACCAAGAGGAGATGCGCATATCGTCAGCATGACCCGATTCCTAAATTTTTCAAAGAGTTAAGGCCCCTTGACTTTTTGGCCTATAGTACATATTGCATGATTCTTGTCCGGGCTATTTCTCAGGAACTAATGGCTTGAATTCAACAAAACTTTATGGGAAGCTTTATCACCAAGAGTAGATACGCATATCGTCGGCGTGACCTGGTTCCTCAATTTTTCAGAGTTATGGCCCCTTGACTTTTTTTGCCTATAGTTCATGTTGCATGATTCTTGTCCGGGCTATTTCTCAGGAACTAATGGCTTGAATTCAATGAAACTTTATGTGAAGCTTTATTACCAAGAGTAGATACGCATATCGTCAACGTGACCTGGTTCCTCAATTTTTAAGAGAGTTATGGCCCCTACTACCATGTTGATGACTAATATTCATGTCATGTTGCCTAATTTAACAGGAGATATCATTTAAACAAAACCCCACAAAGTTCAATATGCTAGTAATGTCAATCATAATCATGTCAGCTAATTGTTGTTTAGGCCATTATACACTATTTCAAATATCCAGTCATATGTCAAGAGTGTTGGTTAACCTCTTCGATATGAGCACACATTGAAATGTATGACTTAATTTTTAGTAGTATAAAAACTTAAAAAAAATCAATGAAAGATCTGATGAGTAACACGTATTATCATATTAAATAGTAAACTGTTACTAAGTCTCCAAATAAGAGTTGGTAAAACATCTCATCTGATGAGGAGAATAGATATGATTTAGGAATGGGGATTTCAACATATCCTCCCACCCATTGACCAAGGCCTTATTTGTAACAATGACGTTCTTCGGGGAGCATCTGTCAGTTCTACTGACTTTCTTGTTTATTCATTAGATTTGAAAAGGTTCCAAATCGACCTTTTTACATTCAAGTATCGATATATATTGCAATAAAAGGTATATCGCGGTATATCGCACACCCCGCCATTTGATATGAGAAAGTATCCCAAGATAGAAATATTTCTGTTTGATCTAACTTAAATGGCATTATATAAGATTTGGATCATGTAGGTGCCTAGTATCCTGATACAAAATCACACAGGAGTTAAACTGATATCAGTGATTTTTTTTATCTATTTTTTTCTGCAAATATCAGATTTTAGAAATGTATGCTTATCCATGTGTCTTTTATTTTATAAAAACCAAATATATAATATATTGTTAAAAGGTGTTTACGATCACGTGTATCAAATTTTTATATAAACTTGTAATCAATTGTATTGCTTGTAGGTGTATATGCATGTGCATGTATATGGCTAAGAACAGTTATTAAGATATATGTATGTTTGTGCTAGTATGTATGTATAGTTAGTGTTGCTGTGTTTTGCATACGTGTACCTCTTTTTAATTTTTATTATTTTATTTTTTTTACAAAATATTAACCCTTTCCCTCATATAGACTCATTTTGACGCACTCAATAGGTACCACAATAAGCTTGATCTGCAGAAAGCCAAACTCAAACCTTACCAAAAATTGTAAAATCCTCATAACTAGACCACTGGGGAGCAGCGAACAGCATAAAACCTGATCAGCCTGCGAGTTACTCGCAGGCTGATCTGGTTTTATGCTGTTCGCATAGGTCTTTTCATGGTATCCTCTATGAGGGAAAAGGTTAAAGCAATATGATAAAAATCTAATGCAGACACGTTTGACAACTAGCAATTAGAACTAAGAGGACAAGGGGAAAACTCACGTCATGGACTTCAGGGTAGTTCATTAATATTAATCATAATAATTATAAACTCTAGAATGTGATATTATACATTAAAATTGTTATCTATAAGTTCTTGTCAGTACCCTTATGTTCGTTTTAATACATATCATTTTTTCAATTATCATGAATATATATGTTTTACCTTTATCAATCGTAAAGTTGATGTTCTATTAATAAAATTTTACCATGCTTATAATATTTTATACATGGCTTATGATTTTTTTGGGCAGTAACCATCGTCATATATTGTCGATAAATAAACATTGTAAACCAAATATTAGAACATTTACATTGTTTTTTTTTGTTTTTTTTTTTGCTGGGTGCGATATCATATCACGCGCCTACGGCGTGATACCACAGTAAAGCAGCACTACATCAGTTTGATAGAGACAAAAGTTCCTAAATGATTAAGAAACTGTCGGTACGACAAGCAAACAAGCTATAAGCAAAAAATACAGACGTCAGTTTTAAACGTACTTTGGTTATTGACCTGTGTAAGGCAGCCCGCACGTTAGACTTTTTTTCTTGATCTACAATAAATGGTGACATCAACGTAGACTTTGTGAACATACAAAAACATATTTTCCATATTCTGTAGCCTAAAGCAGTCTGGGATTCTGAATTATTGAGCTTTTATTTTTCCTACGCAGTAAAAAAAAAATATATATTTATGTCAATGGTGTAGCTAAGTCATTCGAGTGTTCAACACGGGATTATTCCACGTCAATATTTTGATAGCAAATTGATAAAATGTTGACACGAGAACAACAGTAATCGAAAACCATATATCATTGTGCATTTTATGACGACAAGATAGCGTTTATTGTGCTACAGTATTTCCTTTTCTATACTGGTTCAGTTTCAGGATGCGACATGAGATGCCATTTCGTTGTCTTTTCATATCTTTATTAAATGAGACTATTGTCATTACTAAAACCCTTTGGTGAACTTAATGTGTAACAAAAATTGAGTTAAATAAAAGTTTAAATGAGATATTGTAAAAAATATGCATTAAATTTCGTATAAAAATAGTTTCTCCCCCTTTCTCCTAGATAATAAAAAAATGACAACCTGACGATAGTACTTTATTTGCAAACAATATATTCCAATAAGTATGAAATAAAAATAAGATAAATAAAAAACCGTAAAAATTGATTTAAGATCTGAGTTAACAACAGTTATTATTATTATTACACCACATTTATATAGCACTTTTTTCATATATGTTATACGTTCAAAAGTGCTTTACAATCTGTTTAAACACAGAAAAGAAAATAGGAGATGTAAAATACATGCAATGAAACCATCCACTGAAACTAAATACACCAAGCGTAGAGTGTTTTAAAATTTAAGAAGCAAACTGGGGAAAATATTAAATAAACGTGTAGAAAACCAACATTAAAATGTTTAAAATCCACAGTTATTAAAAGTACAGTAATCGAGTAATTTTCCATTTTAATGATCGCTATAAAATCGAACAAAGAAGTATGTTTTTAAGAGTTTCTTATATGAGACGAAATCTGCTGAACTGACGTATTAATACCGGCAACGAGTTCCAGAGTTTTGGAGCACTAAGAGTAAAGCATCTGTCCCCATATTTTGCTGTTTTGGTTCTAGGTTGGACTAGCGTCACTGAAACGTCTTGGGATCTAATTACACGGCTGGGTCTGTAAATTTTTAACATTAATTGAATATACTCCGGTGATTGACCATGTAGTGCCTTGAACGTAAGAGTTAATATCTTAAACTGTATTCTGGCTTCTACAGGCAACCAATGCAGCTCTTTAAGGATGGGGGTTATATGACAGTTGTGATTTCAAGATAAGGTTTGCAATGTAAATAAAAGGTAGGTATATGAAAGATGTATTAAATATCTGTAAGTTTGCTTATTAAATTACATATTACATACATGCGCATGTGTTTGTTTTTGTAGTTTAGTCTTCCCTCGCTGTAAAGTTCATGTATCTCAGTCATTTAGGAGACGTCCAGCTTATAGAGCACCGACTAACGCGAATGTCTGTAAAACGGTTTGACCTGGAAATCCAGAGGATAATTGTACATGTATAATGGTAAACATTTCGTGTTTCGATCGAATGTAATTTCCTTTTAAAAGGAAGGCTTGACAAGTTTATTATTGGTCGGTCTTTTCAAATTATCTGTTCCTGAACCACCAACTGTTTTTGTTCAAGTATTGACCCCAGTATAAAAACCAAGTACTGTCAAATGGATTTACCTGTAAAGTTTCAATTTAGCTTTTAAGAATCGTGATAGTTTGGTTTAATACTGTGCGTTTTGTATGAACAGACTAAATTAATAGTTTTATACAGATTTTTAGTTCCCTACCGGGGTTTACACCCACCGAAGGGGACTATAGGTTTGCCGTCCGTCTTTATGTCCGAAATTCTGGATCCCGCGATAACTTAAAAACCGTTTAAGATAATATTATCAAACTTGGTATATGAATAGATGGCAGTATGGAGATTCTGCACGTCGTTTTATTAGACGGCGATAGCCGTCTAATGCTGAAGAACGAAATCAGGCCTTGCTAATTTGCATATTTTCTACAACATTTCTAACTGTACCTCTCCGCGCTTAGTGCGGATCCATGCAATGCGATTCTGCACTAACGAATACGAATGGAATATGTTACATAGACGTTTAAATCATAACCGTAACCGCTTTTAGTGTGTTTTTGTTTGTTAACATGTTTTCTTTTGCAATTATTTTGCACTGGAAGCATCAATTTTAAGCGTGAAAAAAATGTCCGTGACATTTCTTAACAAGAATAGCAACCCATCTTACGTACATGAAGATCGACTCCTGTAAAAAGAAAAAGTAGTGCTCCGTATGTATGTAGTTGACCTAAAGTAGTCCACACAATATTTTGCATGATGGCGAGTTAGGTTCCTCCCAGGGCATTTCGTAACTTTGAAATAGATAGGCAAACATTCTAGTATCTTAAATAATCAAATACCTGGTCAATTTCTACACATACAAAACAAGAGATAGAATTCGCTAGCACTAGAGAAAGAGAATGACCTACTTAGGTATGCAGCTCTTTATGAATGAAAGGTTCATGACCTTTACTCCGGATTATTATGTTACAAACAGAACTTCTGTAGCAACAGCGGATGGAGTTTTTGTCGTCATGTGACTGCTTCAATAACTTCAGAAACGCTGGGTTTAGAATGTTAATCCCGTCGCCGTCTCTCAGCGCATTGTGCGCTTTGATTTTATTTTTTCTTGGATCAAAATTCTGGT
>CM037789.1:57989113-58039113 GCA_021229015.1 Solen grandis | reverse complement strand
GTTTCCATAATATCTTGGACATGTTCGAAGTTGGGTCATAGGGGGTCAAAAAGTAGGTCCATATGAAAAGTCCAACATTTGTTCCTCATTGATAATCAGGTGAGCGATTCAGGGCCATCATGGCCCTCTTGTTTTAACATTTCGGTTCATATGACGCCATTGTAAAAACAATTTTGTCATTTTTTTTAAACATTTCGGTCCATATCAGGACATTGTAAAACATTTTGTCATTGTTGACGTTTAGGCTTATATAACGTCATTGTTTAAAGCTTAGGATGTCATTGTTACAGTGTTTTGGGAGATTTACATTTGCAGTAAAGGTGATTAATTTTCTCAAGGAAAAACAAAATCGACTTTTTATCGGTTTGAACAAAAAAAAGTTTTATTTCCTTTAAACTGATATGCTCTCAGCAGGACCGATTTGCATTCTTGGTGATTTATGAATGTTGCACGTTGCAGCACATTTACTGACAAGGAGGGGAATCAGTTTGACGTAAACTAGTAACGTTTAGGTTTGGCATCCACTAAACATTCAAACGAGGATTCCCAGCCCTACGGGATTAATAACCAACTAAGCTAATGAAATACAAACACGAATAATGATATATTAAATATCGAAATTCTTATAAATCACAAAATGTAAGAAAAGGAGCCAAATATTTATTATGAAAATATCTTAAGCCAACTGGAAACTACACACTACTACGAACAGTATCTTAATCATTTTAGGACTTTTGTCCACATGAGAAAGATATAGTGCTTCCTGATTGTGATAAAACGCCGTTTACAAGTGCCATAGTCGCATTATTTTGTAACTAGAACATTTCGGGAACTACCCATATTTGCTGAGCACCAAGCACAATAAAAATATGCCAGTAAATTTAAACTTGAGATCCCTACTTCAATAGGCGGACTCCTGAAATGTGTGTCTTAAATCATTGTTTGGTCTTCTATGGACAGTTGTTCGACTTATCTTTAAGAATCGAAACTCTTATCAGGTCTTGACCTTGTAATGTAATTGAATTCTCTATAAATAAATGATATTTATTTTCTTAAATAAATGATATTTATTTTCTAAATTAAAGGCACTATCTTTTGAACTCCTTGCATTGATAAGTATTGTAATATTGCATGCCTATACTACATAAATTCCAATGTATATTAGATTGTGTACCTTTAAAACAAAAGCGTATCCCCTCCCTTGATAAAACTATACGGCTCAAGTCACGTTTTAGCCGTTTATTTGTCCAGTGGTATTTCTCCAGTATTGGCCATTGTTGTTTGGATATAAGGATAACGATATGCAATGAAAATGACAACTGGTTATACGAGTAAACATACAGGTAACTTCAATACTAAAACACCTCTTGATAAAGGCCACTTTTGAGGTTTTGGAAAAAGTGTTCTTTGTTTAGAGATAAAAGTTAAAAGTAGTTTTTGTTTTATTCTGTGTGTCGCTTGATAACTTTAGAAAATGTTTTGATCTGAACGATAAATACACATACAGTTTCTGTTTAAGGTCAAATCTATAATACTATGTATTTATTAGAAAACGCGAACTTAATTTTTCTTTTTTATTAAATCGATTAGGAATCTACATTAATTCACGATTTACCACGCACCTCTCTCGCAGGTAATTAACAACATTAATTGTATCGGGCCCGGTGGCCGTTTGGTTAGAGCGTCCACTCCAGTATTGCGAGGTCGTAGGTTCGATCCCTGGCCGCGACATACCAGAGTCGTACTGGTATAGCTTCCTTGCTTGGAGCTCAGCATATAAGGGTAGCTCCAGGACTGACTGGTCCGTTGTCAGGATTATATGATTGGGTGTGATATCATGCCACATGTCTGCGCTGTGATATTGCAGTGTGGCAGTATTATAGCTGTCTCAATTAGACATAGTCTTTATATGAATGAAATATTGTCGTTGGGAAGTTAAACCCAACAAAAAAACAACAACGATTAAACATTAGTCGTGCGTTGTGTCATAAAAATACCTCAAAGGGGAATCTATTTTGGATCTATTAGGATCATCCGGCGTCCGTCGTCGTGTGTCGTCAGTCGTCAACAAGTTGCTTTAAAGGACATCTCCTCTGAAACCGCTGAACAGAGTTTGATTAAACTAAGCAGAGATGATCCTTGGGTGAACCTTCACAAAAGTTGCTAAAATAAACTTGATCCATGTAGAAATCTTGTTGCCATGGCAACGGAAAGAGAAAAAATAAGAAAACGTTAAAAATCATCTTCACAACTAAATGCCAGCTTTCAAAATGTTTTTGTACAGATGTTCCTTGGGTAACCGTCTACCAAGACTGCTAAAATTATTCCGATCCGTAAAAAACATGACCGCCAATAGCGGGGCTGATTTGCTTATATGTATATAGTGAAATCTTTAAACGACATCTCCTCTGAAACCACTGGACAGAATTTAGTTGATCTTTGGGTGTACCATATCAAATTTTGCTAAGATAAACTTGATCCATGTTCAACTCTGGTAGCCATGGCAAGGGAAAAAAAAAGAATATGAAAACTTTAAAAATCATCTCTTTTAAATGTACTGGCCAGATTTCGAAATATTTAAGTACAGATGTTCCTTGGGTAACCCTCTACCAAGAATGTTAAGATTATTCACATTAGTTAAAATATGGTCCCCAGAGGCGGGCCTAACTTATATGTATGTACATTTAGTGAACATTTTAAACAACATCTCATCTGAAACCGCTGGGCAGAATTAAACTAAACTTGGCAGGGGTGATCCTTGGGTGAACCTTCACAAAAGTTGCTAAAATAAAAATGATCCATGTAGAACTATGGTTGCAATGGCAACAAAAAGAAAAAAAAATATATGAAAAATTTAAAAATCATCTTCTTCAAAGCTACTCGCCAGATTTCCAAATCTTTTAGTACATATGTTCCTTTGGTTACCAAGATTGCTAAAATTATTCCGATCCGTAAGAAAACATGGCCGCCAGGGGCGGGGCTAATTTGCCTTATTTGTATATAGTGAAAACTTTAAATGACATCTCTTCTGAAACTATTGAACAGAATTTGATTAAACTTGGCAGGGATGATCCTTGGATGAAACTTCACAAAAGTTGCTAAAATAAACTTGATCATTGTAGAACTCTTGTTGCAGTGACAATGGAAAGACATTTATGAACACTTTAAAAACCATCACCTTCAAAACTACTGGCTAGATTTCAAAAGGTTTTAGTACAGATGTTCCTTGATTAACCCTATACGCAGGTGAGCGATTCAGGGCCTCTATGGCGCTCTTGATTTCTTTTTGCTTTGTTCTTCCCTTTACATAATTGAGTACAATTTGATATTCAAATTTAAATATTAAACCTAAGAGACAACTGCCAAACTGCAGTATCACGCCTTAGACATGTGACATGATACCAGACCTGGTCACATCCTGACACCGGATCAGCCAGCTATACCAGAACCATTTCAACGACTTTTGTATGTCGCAACCGGGAAACGAACCCACGACTTCCCGATTCGGACGTTCTAAGCCCACCGGGACCGGTAGGAAAGGTATAGCTTCAAATAGCTTAGCACTTATATGCGGTCAATTTCTATGACGATTTTATTATCTTAAAATGGTCATCATATGTCATTATAATCATGATTTTCATACGTAAATATATACACAGAACAGAATGCCCGACAAGGTCTGTGTTTTACGACTATTCAGTTTGGAAATATCTCAAATCCTTTATCGCTACACTATGTAAGGTCAGACTAGTAATAAAGTATAATACTGGTGCAACACTTTCGCATTATTCAGTCAAATAATGACAACAAATGAAAAAAAAAGAGAAACTGAGACGATTTGCCAAATAGGTTCGGTCCCCGGCCGCGAATTACCGTAAAGTCGTAAAAAGGGGTACTGGTATAGCTCCCTTGCTTGGCGCTCAGCGTATACGGGTAGTTCCAGGACTAGATGGCTCGGTGTCAGGATAATGAGACAGGGTGTGGTATCATGCCAAATGCATACGGCGTGATACTGAAGTGTGGCAGTACTGTATCTGTCTCAAGTAGACATTGTCTCAAAATGACTGAAATACTGTCGATGGGACGATAAAACCAACAGACAAACAAACGATTTGCCAAAAAGGATCAATAAAGAAAAGTATGGTGAGTCCTTTTCGTTGTACGATAATATGATAAACAAGGAGAAACTTATGTTTTCGAAAATGTGTAGTCAATGCATGCCCTTGACTGACATACTATCTAAGATTGCATAGTTCAATTTGGCACGGTGCCTTTAATTTTGGCACGAAATTATTTTCTGTGAGTAGTGCTCAATTTTTATAATTAAAGGCCCATTATTCGTCCAAAATCAGTTTATATTCTTCGGACGGAAAAGCTAAGTGGGTACCATTTTTTGTTATGAGATGCAATCTGTACATACTCGTTGACGATAACGTTACTTCAAAGCATAAATAAGAAATAATCTTTTACTTAAAATCATGATTGTTTTTACAATAATTACTAATTTGCATATTCAGTATATCTTCGTCAATTTTCTGGCGTTTTCCATAGACCTTCCGTATGTCTCCATTAACGAATCACGAGTGCATAAATTGATGACGTAGGAGATAAACAAACTGTTATTCGACGACGTTCTTTCAAATTCAAATTATTTCCGATTACAGACTTTCTTCGGGAATACTCGCCAATGCAAAATGCAAAACTAACAATGGGAGTATCTTGACATCCACCAAAAGCACTTAACTGCGTAATTTGATCAACAGTTTCAATGCGTTTAACTGTTATTTTACAGCAGGTATTTGTGTTAGTCTACAATATGTCAATGATATTATATATTTTCTTATTCATGAAAATTGAATCATTAAGAGATATAATGGGACTTTAAATTTTGTAAAATTCCAGATGAAACGAAAGGATAGTTGTTTATATTGTATAAAGTAGTCTTCATTTTATTGACTGGCACATGTGTGTTTTGGTAAAAAAGGAAACAAAATGCGTTATTACTAATGAACTGACAAATTATTTTACCATATATATCATTATCATTATTATTATATTTTAGTTTCTCCTTCATTTCTGTAATGACTTATGTAAGATTCGTTCATTTGATAAAGTTTTTGTGTATTAAAGTACTCAATACTAATATATAATGTCTTCTTAACGGTGGCAGAAGTCTATGCAGAATATCTGCATTTAAGAATAGTCTTGGTATTAAAAAGTCCAAAATTACGAAACTCTCACAAAAAAAGAAAAAAATGGGGAAAATATAACTTTCGACAAATATATCCAGTTTTCAAGTTCCTCGTAACCAAAATATCATGACAACGTTTATAATTTGAAACAGACAATAAAGGTAAATGAACATTTCAATGAATAATGAAATAAAGTTGTTGTTGTTGTATTGGGGTTTACCGTCGCTGCGATAGTATTTCAATCATATAGCGACGTCCAGCTAATTACAGGTGGAGGAAGACAACGAGTACACAGAGGTACTCTGGTAGAACCACCGACCTACCGCAAGCCAGCTGAAAGGCTTCCTCACATGAAAAATCCGAAGTCCCTTCCGGGATTCGAACCCACGGCGGTGAGGGGCTGAGAGATTTGTAGTACGCGACTGTAACCGCTCGGCCACGGCGGCCCCATGAAAAAAGTATAAATCATAATAAAATAAAGTCAACCCTGTTTTAAGCGGACATCTACGAGAACAAGGAAATGTGGCCGTTTATATACGTATTAAGGGCGCCGTGGTCAAGTGGTTATGTTCCCTTTTGTGGATCTGGAGGTTGTTAATTCCAACCCTGTGCAAACTAACAAGGCGCATAGTACTGGTCCAACACAGGAATCGTCGAGAGGGATTAGTTGTATAAGTTGTAAGAACTTGCTTCCTAATCGACATAACTAAATGTCTTTAAGAGAATATTGATAAAGAATCCTTAAAAAAGGTGGACACCTAGAGATGGCTGTTAACAAAAGATGATTGTAGCAGTTATTTCTCCCCTCCGGTTCGTTCCACTGGCGTAGCTCCCTTTAAACACTTTTGGCCGGGGCCTGCGCATCATTCTCGAGAAAAAGTATTTTTAAAAACTCTAAGAATGCATTAAAAACGTGTGATATTGTTGATCTTTTAGCCTCAGATATGCCGTAAAACGCACCTTCGCGCATCCTAGAAAAGAACCCCGGGGGGGGGGGGGGGGGAGAGAATGCACTTAGACCCCTCTAGCCCAGGCGTACGCAACAATTTAGGACCAGCTGCGCTCATGTTCACTCATTTTATTTCTAATAAGTGTGTTTGGACCAAAAAACATTTACACGTCGAGTGTATCGCAGCGAGGAGAAAAAGAATATACAGTTTGGTGTACTTTTAAAGCTTGAGAGAATAGCGTACGTGATCCACACCTTTCTTCCGCCAAGAAACAGCACGTAAGTTTAGTTTTGGATGTGTGATAGGTAAACCCCCTGTCTAGAAACAAAATGTTTTACTTTGCTCTTTAGGAATTTTTGAGACTTAAGATTAACATTGGATGAGTCATACATGTCTCTTTGTCTCCTTCCTCGTTCCTTATTTTAGGTAACGTTAATCAAAATTTAGATACGAATTGCAATGGTCTATATGCCATTTAAACTAAATACATAAGGTCAAGTTACTGGACACAAGACGACCTTAAGGAATCGTTTATCAGATACGAGCAGGTCAGATAAGATGGTGTGAAAAGGAGTTGACGTTATTATCAGCGATAAACTTGTTAAATATCACGACAACAATAAATTTGGCAACGGGTCAAGATTTCTGCTTAGGTGTTATTAATGTACTATTTTATTTCTTGGCGCTTTAGCATGTTATTTTAAAGTTATCCATCATTTACTTGTTATTATGGATCATCAAGTGATCGTGGGAACTTTTCAGTACATGCAAGCCTTAGACCTTGAGCAAAGAGCCTATAAGTCATATTCAAGGAATGCTTGCATCAAACGACATACATGTATTAAACAGAGACATAGACTCTTATTTTCTTTCAAGCTTACTTACACGAGTGCTTATCTAACTGAAACTCAGCAAAAAAAATTATAATAAAAAAATCAATGGAAAAAAAATATAACTATATGTTTACACATGTGTGTTCATTTTTTAGTTTAAACATATTTATTAAGTCGATTGGGAAACAAGTTCTTACAACTTATTCTCTCTCTCTCTCTCTCTCTCTCTTTCTCTCACAACGGATCTTGGATTGAATCATCAATCTCATGTGTCTATATTAGACCCAGTCTCAGGGCTCTGTTATTTGAAAAGTCATTATCTTCGTAAAATAGACATAGCCAGAGGTAGAAAAAAACATTAGTTTGAAAATTTGCATTCCTTGGGTCCAAGTATAAAATATACTCAGTATATTGGTGAATTAGGGTCCATTATTTCTGCCTCTTGGGTCCTTGTATCCAACGTGATTCAAACTTTCGGAGCCGACCACTAGACTATGTCGCCCTACGAGTGTTTGTATGAATTGCATCAGAAATGTATCATCTCTCTTTTTTTCTTTCCCAGGTCCTTGGCCTAGCCGCTTGATGACCATTGCATTCCTGATTGTAGGTACGTTGGCGCGTGGGTAACTTAACTACAACCATCTCTAGTATAAAAATAAACAGTCGATACTTACTCATCGCTGAATCACTAGTTCCGGTGTCTACTATTTTATAAATAACGAGATTTAAAAACGAATTAAAATTCTTCACATCAACCAACCGTGACCGTGATTAACATTGAAACCAAGTTCTTTTGAGAGGGATTACAGTATTTATTTATATCTTTAAAAAGGTTTAAACTATTTATTTTACAACGATTAGACAGTAAGCGACAGAAATCTCTCATGTAAATCTTCTAAGCACTGCTGGTGGCATTCGCAAGTCCTTGATAAGGATGTACCTAGAAAAAATACACGTGTCTGACCGGGCGACCCACAGCATCGCACCGACCTGGGATCAAACCATAGAGCCCGGAAGTATTGCTAGGTTAAGGGAATGTTCAAAACTTAACGGAAGAGGAAAGGAAGCAGCTCTAGTAGTACTCCTGCGACGTATTCGCAAAACAACATTAGTCACCATCACCAAAATTATCATAATTTTCCCATCTAGGTCTGCTGCCGGTTGCCCAAGGAGAGACTTTTATTCGCTGTTTGTCATGTCACCATGCAATCCATATATCCGCCTGTGAGGCCATCGTGGCCTGCGACAGAAACAAAATGGTAAGAGGTGCACCTGAACTCCCCCATTCATACACCACGCACTCAATCCACCATAGACCTCAGTGGCCGAGTAGTTAGAATTGCAGTCACTCAGCCTCTCATTGCTGTGTGTTCAAGTCCGGACAGGGTTAGTCACTCGGACTTGAGGAATCCTGCTGGCTTGTGTTAGGTTGGAGGAGCAACCAGAATGCCTTGTTGCATCCGGGATCTTCCTCTATGACTATGATGCTCTCTATAAAATCCAAAACAACAACAATAGATTCAACTATAGTACGACGATGTACAAAGCGAAGTTCTAAAGGATATGGTCACACTGTGAGGTCAGTTTTCACAATTGGTAATTCATATCCGCTCTGTATCTGTGAAATGCCTCCATGCTGACTTTCAGTACTTTTAACAGAAATATCAATCAAGTTCAGATAATGTGCAAGGCGTAAGTTTCTGTCACGTGACTTCAAGGACAAGGTCACATTGAACGGTAAAGTCTGGTATTGATGCTGACTACTGACACATTTGTTTGACCTAGATTTTTATCGGTGTACGAGTAGACCAGCAAAAATCTTCCGTATGTGACCCTTTATCATCATATTTTTCCGTCAAATGTTTTATTTTATCAAATCAATGTTCTGTTAAAAATTTTAAGATCTTGCCGTATTTTAAAAATATAATTTAGAATATTTTGAAGTGTTATGAAATCATTCGTGTAATGTATTATTTGTCCATTTTCTTTTTTTTTTCATTTTATAAACATCAACCTTCTTTTTTCATCCATTCTCTTTATCTTTCTGAGCCAGATAAATAAAATTTGATTAAACGTTGTTTTTTTCTTGAATCTATTGGCTCATTTATATGAGTGATTCTCGAAGGGTACTTAGTTGGACCGGTACTATACGCCTTTGAATGTGTCGAAACAGTCTCAGTCCTAGTATTGAGCAAACATTTGGACGCGTAGTATCGGAACTAAGCGCGTAGTATAGGAACTAAGAAACATTATAACAAAACTAAAAAAAACTTAAGTCAGAGTAAAGAATTAATCAATAAATCGGGTTTCAAAGTTCTCTAAGATATAACATTAAAAGTTTGGAAACTTGATTATGTATGTCGCGATTTCTCTCCTTCCCTTTTCGCAGCTTTCTCGTAGACACAATCAAACAATAAAAACAGATGTTTAGTTATTTTATTAGACTCAACAACAAAAACGACTGTTAGATCCAAATAGCTACCATTTTAAACAGATAAGATTAAATGGACAAAAGTGGCACACCCAACATGAAATCGTATACTCAGTAATTGGGAAAAATAGTTTAAACTGTTTATAATGTAATCCTATTTTATCTCTCTCTCTTGAAATTCAGGCTTGCTTTGTTGAAGAAGAGGTTGACATCAGCGGGCACATTATGATAAATGCTGGCTGTAGGGACAAACGAGTGAGTAATTCTCCTTACCCAGTGTTATCATTATTATTGTTAGTAGTAGTAGTAGCAGTAGTAAATCGTTTGCAGTGACTTACTGGTCAGAGCGTCCAGCCCGTAACCGCACGGCCTAGGGTTCAATCCCTTGCTGTGACATACCAATTTCGTTATAATGGTACTGGTTTATTACCCTCTTCAAAATTTTGCTAAACAAATGACTACGTTGTGTTAATACGCGGTGAAACTAATTCCAGAAAGAAACTTTTAACATTTAAGTTTTATTAACAACAGCTATGAATTTAAATATATGAATTGCAGATACTACCAATAATAATATTCTGTTGATCATGATGTATAGACATACTTTACTCATTCGGAAAAGAAAGGGTGCACTCAAATCTTCGTTAATTTCAATGTTAGTGTGTTAATTTAGAAATATATGATGGGATTCGTTTATTCCGCTAAAAATAACAATTATTTTCGAAATGAAAAAAAAAATGCCCATCATATTTCAAAAAGCTCTTTTTGACAAAACGATTCTTAAACTTTGTATTACTAATGATTTATGATATTAACTTTGTGTAATATGTTGCATAATGAACATTTGTACATACATACACTACTTAACACGTGTTTTACATAGGCATAAAATATTTCGGCAAGCAATAAAACATTTGAAAAGAATGAAGTCTGAGTACATAATATTTTGCACCTGAGTATATTAATCTAATACGTGAAAGGCAAGAGATGACAGGACATTTGATATATCCGTGTTTGAATGCAGGTATTATTAAGTACACACGTATACAGCGACACTAGACAAATATTTGTTTCAAACTTAGTCATTGTTTGCTGTTCAAAGCGATTGGAATGTTTCCTGTTTAGATAACAAAGTACCCTTTATATTTTAAAGTTTTTTTATTTGGTTGTAATACGTTGCAACCATATATATATGTGTTATTGGTTGCCAAAAGACGTACAATGCAGACAAAAAAAAAGAAACAGGGGAAAAGAACAACAACAACAAATTACATTCAAATTGAAAACAGATAAATATATAGAACGTTTGATAAATTATGAATTCGTTTCGAAAAAGAAATGAAAACACATAATTGTAAAGGCTATAGTTAATGTTTGTGTTTGGGTTAATAGAATGGCTAGTTTCAAAATGAATTTACATACCGAGGTTTACCCCGGGAAATTATAAACCTTCTTGTGAGGTATAAGTCACGCTCTGATTATATAACCTCATTATCTGTAATGCAGTCGGAATCATCAATTTAAAATGGTTTTAACGCTATTTCTTACTGAATGACAACTAACATAAAACCAAATCAGAAAGCGCGTGGCTTTCTTTGTGTGTGTGTGTGTGTGTGTGTGTTTTGTTTTAACGTTCCACCGACAGTATTTCAGTAATTGGGAGACTATGTCTACTTGAGACAAATATAGTGCTGCCACACTGAAGTATCACACCGTAAACATGTGGCATGATACCACACACAGTCACATTATCCTGACACCTTACCAACAAGTCCTGTAACTACCGTTATTTGTTGAACGCCAAGTAAGGGAGCTATACCAGTGCCATTTTTTACGCCTTTTGTTATGTCGCGAACAGGGTTCGAACCCACGACCCCCCGCTCCCGAAATGGACTCTCTAGCCAGTCTGGCGTTCAGTGTTTGAGCTGCTGAAAAGGTAATTCGAAAGGAAATGGTATCATTCCACGCGTTAGCAGCATGGTACCACAATGAAGCTGCATTATATCTGACTCACAAATGACTGAAATATTGTTAATGAGACGTTAAAACTAAAAAACAAAAGATAAGATAAATAGTATGGTGACATAACGAGGACATGGAAGGTATTTTTATTTCGCGTTCGCATGCAATAGCTATTACGTTCACACGCAGTTATCGCATTTGTACGCGAAAGTTATCGAGTGCGCACTCAAACGTTTTCCTATCTTCCATGTCCCACCCTCCTATGTCATAGCATGAAAGAGAGTTTTGTATTCTATGCACAGGAATGTGATGATCGGGGATGTTTCGGACAGAACGTCACGACACACAGTTCTAAACTGACCCCGGGATCGGTCACGTGCCACCACTGTTGCGATGGTGACCTTTGTAATGCCATGGGGTGTTCCAGCAGTACGTGGTTATCACATACAGTATTTGAGCATTATTTTTTTTTAAAACTTATGACGTCTTTCGACTGTTGAGGTGTCTCTAATTCAGTATTCTGTTCTATTCTATTTTACGTCGACTGGGTAACAAGTTCTTATAACTTTCGCTTATCCCTCTTGACGGTTCCTGGACTGGGCCAGTACTTTTCGCCTGGGAAGGTATGAAAAATCCTTGTCAAAAACGGGATTCGAACCCACAACCTTCTGATCCGTAGTCGGATACGTTACCACTGGACCACGGCACCCTAAGGATTATCTTTAAAAAGTATTATACTGAAACATGTTAGAGGTGGGTCAACTTATCTCGACATTTTTATTTTATTTATTTATTTATTTTTATGAAGCGTATATTTCAATCAATAGTGACAATAATAGTGACAGAACATAAAACTGAATTAGCTTGACAATCAGTATTCAATCAAATCAATATTAGAAGTCGACTTTGAGTAACAGTCAACCATTCAGATGAATACTAAATATTATTTGGAAGCCAGGGTAGGTTGTTTACTGATTTTTTTAAACAATCCGTATCCATTTTTAAACCAACAACACTATTTGTGCTAAGTAATTCTTAATTTCAAAGAATAGGTATTAGCTTCTTTTTTACCAAAATATCCACAAGAACGTGATTAATTTGTGTGTTATAAAAAGAAATATTAACGAAACAAGGATGATATAATTTCCCACAAAGCACTTAAATATAATAACTTAGCGTTCAGGCTTCTTGGTGGAATTCGTACCAGGCAACAAACCTTATTGTATTTCACTTTTTATTTTGTTGCTAAAACTACGCCTTTAAATTTGAACCAACTTAATCTAGATGATTAAGCACAGTTTTTAATATATATCAAATATTTATATGTTTGATATGAAAATAATACATATATTTACTATAATATATTTACACATCTTTTTTTATTGAAATTAAGTTATTTACATATATCGCACACTTGGTAATTCATAGAAATAATTGAACACTTATTGCTTGTAATTGTAATAATCATCATTTTCTACAATAAAAAACTTATTTCCAGCTGATGTCAGCTATACTGCCAAAACACGTTGTTTCGTTTGCAGTCATTTGGAGAGACCTGGCACTTGCCATTTGATAAAAACTTGCAAAGATCACGAAGTAAGTTGCTTTTTTAGAATTGACTCCGCCCCTTAAAACCTCGAATAATTGACATTTTCATTTTGAGATAAAACTTAATAATCTGTTGTTGTTTATGTTGTTGTTGCTATATTTATTCTTTTTTTCATAGAGATTAAAAGAGTCAATAGAATAAAAAAAAAAACTTTGAAAAGCAAAAAGTACATGTATACAATTATTATATTTATGCATCTATTTAAACCGTTCTATCCTTTTTTGTTTAGATTTGCTTTGTGCAGATGTACCTTATAGGAGTAGTAACCAGATACATCGTCGGATGTAAGAAAAAGTCGGTATGTACACATTCAAAGGTGACATTATACGCGTAGTCTACATATTTCAGTGCACAAAACGTACGATATTACAAGCGACGCGATATATATATGTATAAACATGCATAACAAAACATGATGTAATCAGTCGCCGCCGCATCAAGTTCCACCCACACTGCTCTTAAGTCACGTAGGCACCATACAGTCATATCTTCTCCATATCAAGACCTCACGGTTCATTTTATGCAATATATTTTCCAAACTTTGAACGAAATACATACATTTCAATGGACAATGAATTTCGAAAAATTGTAAAGTCAAATGGTATAATTCAAAGTCATTCTTTCTGAGAGAGTTGAATTTTACCAACTCAAAAAGACTGGGGTTTACTTTGAATCAGACTCTATCTCGAAAATGAACATGTTCATGCTAATACTCCAATTATGTCCATAAGGATCCGAATATACGATTTAGAGTTTGAATCTGAGATCATCATGTATTTTTAGAACACCTAGAAGTTAGCTTGTGTTAGTAATATTACACGACCATGTACAAAACTAAGCATAACACTTAATTAACAATTAGTATAAGTGGTATGCTTTCGATGAATGCTTAACGTGTTTACGTAATGGTGCGTCCCCCATGACTAAGCAACGATTGTTATTTGCAATAGATAACATATAATAATGTATAATTGTTTTAAAGGTGCTCGTTAATAGATGATCGGTAGAAGTTAAAAGAAAACCTACTCTCATTCGTTAATGTTGGTGACGTCTTTGTTCCCTGCCAAAAAAACTTAGCAAGTGTAGTTCACATTATACGGGAAAACGCTATTTTCGTAGACGCAACTGGTTTAATATAGAATACGGTATCCCCAAAGCAGATGTTTGCGGTTCCACGTGACACGTTCCGCAGCATGGGTCTTCACAAGTCCAGAGTAGCGATTTATGCAGTTTGTGCCTGCGCGAAGGGTGAATGTGATCAGCCAAGTGACGGCAAATGAAAATTGAAATCTAAATATAGGTTTTATAATTCTAAATATAGCTTCAATACAGTCTGTGACGCTATTACCTGTGATGGGGAAATCAGCCACATTTTACAATCACGGATGTTGTATTGGATAACCATGTGTCTATATATGGTATTTATAGACATAATACACACGTGTGATTTAAAATCACATTCTTATTCAATGACCATCTGTGAAAGAGCTTCTTTAAATGCCTTATATTTACCCACAATTACTTAAAGGTTTTCATTCACATATCTTAAGTGATTTTCATTTCTTTGTTTATTTCATTCTTTTTATACTGAACCGGATTGTCTTTGTTGGCCTGATGATGATCATGATTTCCATTTTCAAAGAGGTTATTGTTTGTCTACTTGGTTGAAAATGGCCGAATGACCTAAACTGGCGAATTGTCAATAAAATAAATAAGTAATTGTGGTATTTTAAGAAACATATACAAATAGAATATAGAGTTTCGAATTTATCCAATAAGAATTTATTCATTAAATAATATATTTTTTTTAACAAAACAAGGAAAGTCTCTTCACGTAAGATAGACCTTACTTTTCTGGTTTTTTTTTTTGTTTTTGTTTTTTTTGTTTTTTTTTTGTTGTTGTTGGCTTTAATTGAAATATATGTTACAGATGTGCGATCTTCTTGAACAGCACCAACAGGCGGGTCGCATGAGAAGAAACATGATACCTTTAAGGTCTCAATGTTGCAGCAACCATCTGTGTAACGGTAACGACCCAGTGTACCAAAGTAAGTAACAGTGTTTTTTCCAGTTTTTATTTTCTACCAAAACATTTCAATCTGTATACTGGAGCTTTGTCAAATCATATTCGTAACAAGTAACATTTTTAAAAGATAATTTAAGAAAAACTGCCTTCATTTCATGTACAAGTTACAACATTATAACATAGTTGTACTGAATACATAATACAAGAGATCATTTTAATTCCACAAACCAAAAAGTACCTGTGGTAAAAGTTTATGGCTTTAAATATCGTCGATGAAACAATGAAACTATTCTAGAGTGTAAACATTGAAATCTGGAATGTTTATTAATAAAAGGGTCATAACTCCTGACCTAATCATCCGATATCAGCCATAGTCGAACTTGGCATAGAGAGTATGGCTATCAAGTATTATTATATAGTTTGATAATGATTGCTTAAGATGCGAAGATGCTAGAGTGCAAACAAAGTGAAATCTGGCAATTTTTAATTTTAAAAAGGCCATAACTCCTGTCCAAACTGGCCGATATCAGTCATAATCTAAACAGTCTGATAGGTCATGTCTATAGATATTGTCATAAAGTTTGAAGAAATGAAGATGCTAGAGTGCAAACATATTGGAATGTGGCATTATTTATATATAAAGGGGCATAACTCCTGACTTAATTGGCCGATATCAACCATAATCAAACTTGGCCGTAAGAATATGGCTATAAACACTGTCATAAAGTTAGAAGATGAGAAATGAAGACGCTAGAGTGCAAACATAGTGAAATCTGGCATTTTTAATATTAAAAGCGGCATAACTCCTGACCTAATTGGCCGATATCAGACATAATCAACTTTGGCCGTAAGAATATGGCTATAAGCACTGTCATAAATTTAGAAGATGATTGATTGAGAAATGAAGACGTTAGAGTGTTATTGTATTTGTTGTTGTTGCTGTATTGGGGTTTACCGTCGCTGCGATAGTATTTCAATCATATAACGACGTCCAGCTAATTACAGGTGGAGGAAGACCCCGAGTACACATAGGTACCCGGGTAAAACCACCGACCTACCGCAAGCCAGCTGGAAGGCTTCCTCACATGAAAATTCCGAAGTCCCTACCGGGATTCGAACCCACAGCGGTGAGGGGCTGAGAGATTTGTAGTCCACGAATGTAACCGCTCGGCCACGACAGCCCCGCGCTAGAGTGCAAACATAGTGAAATCTGGCTTTTTTTTAATATTAAAAGCGTCATAACTCCTGACCTAATAAGCCAATATCAGCCATAACCGAACTTGACCAAGATATTGTGGTCATAAACATTGTCATAAAGTTTAAAAATGATTGCTTAAGAAATGAAGATGCTAGAATGCAAACAAACTAATTGTGGACGACGGAAGGACGACGGACATTCATCGATCCTAATAGCTCATCCTGAGCACATGTGCTTAGGTGAGCTAAAAAGCGGGCAACGTCGTCGACTTAAAGTCCCTGCTGTCGGTTCGAAAACCAGTAAGGTCACAAGGATTATTTATGTGAGAAAGTCCTCCAGCTGGCTTTTGGAACTCTAACAAAAAAGCAGAAATAGTGTTGCGTCACTATGCTGTCACGCTCACTGTGTTGGTACCACAATCACTTACATGACAAATTCTATTCAAGAAGATACAGGCATTACATTTTAAGTGACAAATCGTCAGCGAAGATTAGATATATCTCTGAGTATAATTCAGGTAACTTCCCAAACAAGCAAAGAAGTATTTTCAAAGCCAAATAAGAAAGTACACATTTTTCAATTTTAATATATATTTTAATATTATGTTCACACAGATATTACTAACAGTGTACATGTAATGCTTGAAGTCCCTGATACCCTAAATTTAATCCGTAGTAAACCATGACCTTCGTGTAAACCATGCACGTGAGCCTTGTGCAGCTCAAGTCAATATCCGGTGGTAGTATCTGACTGCACCGATGACTGGAAATAAATAAATGAATAATGATCAACAAAAAAAGCTATCGGGTTGCTAATGCATGCTTGTAACCGAATCGTATCAAAGCAAACGTCATTTTTGAAATCGAAATGCCATATTGTTCAAATTGTTTTAAATGAAAGAAATATCGCAGAGACATTAAATTTTCATGTAATGCCATGTCAAACTAGAATACCGTCTGGATTATATAAACCGAAACGAATCGTATTTTGATTATGTCAGTGGAACAAAGTCTTATCTCAAACAGGAAAAGGTGCAACTAATGTTATCGGCTTAAATGTGACTCGGTGCATATGCAGGTCTTATGAGATAATTTGATATCGATTTAAAAATGATTACTCTTCACATAATGAATAGTGTGTGTGTTTTTTTTTATCTTCCTCAGTACACATGCACTGGTTATATATCCGTACGAAATACTTGGTGGCCGCCGTGGCCGAGCGGTTACAGTCGTGGTCTACAAATCTCTCAGCCCCTCACCGCTGTGGGTTCGAATCCCGGTAGGGACTTCGGATTTTTCATGTGAGGAAGCCTTCCAGTTGGCTTGCGGTAGGTCGGTGGTTCTACCCGGGTACCTCTGTGTACTCGGGGTCTTCCCCCACCTGTAATTAGCTGGACGTCGCTATATGATTGAAATACTATCGCAGCGACGGTAAACACCAATACAACAACAACAACGAATACTTACATTTGTACAGTTTGCAGTTTCGGTTGTTTTGGTTTACTTCAAACCAACGGTATGTTAGTCATTTGGGGACCTTTGTCTGTATGATACAGATACAGTGATGGCTAGTCATGGGTAAGTGGCATGATACCACATACATATACATTACTTACCTACATGCCCTGTCTAGAAACCATATAAATACATTTATATTTGAGAGACCAATGGAGCAAAATACAAATCACATACTTACTTACATGTATTCAATTGTTTACATTGTTTACGTTTTTACTTACTATTTACTAACATGAAGGTGTACTAACGTTTTATTATTTACTCATCTTCATTAAGTTGCTTAAACTGACTTAATTTCTTCCGGCTTTACTTATCTATTACTCAATGTGACAGTAATCAGTGACGTACCCTTTTACTACTGGACTTTATTTATGTGTATTTTAGCGTTAAAACGGATGTATATTTAATGTGAATACCTGTACGCAAAATCGATCTATTTATAGAAAACTATAGTAATTAAGATTCTGCTAAGATCTAAAAGAAAATAAATCCAATTAAATTGAAATTATTTTATCGTATCTTAACAGTCGGGGATTAACAATTTGATTACCTATTTAAAAGGTTAAACCTGCAAATGTGGATCAAATACATCAGGGAAAATACGCACAAAGAAACATCGTTATATCTGTCTAAGCCTTTCTTATGTTTTCTAAACGCATAACTTTTTTCTTGAATGTGGAGTTGTTTGCCAGCTAGATATTTGTAAGGAATACTTTTCTTGTCTGGAAGGCGATTATTTGTTTGTTCCTCAACAATGTCTGATTGTGAAGGATCTTATATATAGAAAGAAATGACGGTAGATTTGTGAAAGTATGATGTCCAACTCTTAAATTTACGTCATAGACGTGTTTTACGTCTTTTAATACAGAAAAGACCCAGAAAAGCTTATCCTGTTTGATAAAACAACTGTGCTCAGATTCTAAACAATCTGCACGGCAAAGAAAACCCATTTGCTTCATAAATATGTACAATTAAAGATTAGTAACTCAGTGATTCATATTAATAAACCATATATTTTATATGAATATGCATTAGGTAAATGGTTAATGGTAAAAAAACGAATTATCTACGATAATTTCCTGTACTACCGAATCAGCATTTTCCTTGCTAAGTAACCATAGTTACTTAAATATGAAATTAAATATTAACAACAGCAACAAAACCAAAACAAAGCAAAAAAAACAAACAAAAACAACAACAACAACAACAACAACAAAAAACATTAACAACAATTACTGTATATTTTCATTTTATTTGATCAAAAGCGATGGGATGCGGGTATTCATTACAATAATTGATTGTCACAGATTTATCAGTTAACTATTTATTATCAATTTCTATAGTTTGTAACATAGGATTCAACACATAAAACTTCCAAAAGATGCTCTGAACTACAAAGTTATTTAAAACAATACGTAAAAAGAACCGTGAAATGAAATTACATTAACGGACAGAAACATTAGAGTATAATGTGATAATCATTAGCAACATTGTTAAGTCAAAAGTATTTCAAGTGTTCAGAAATGAAATGAAATATGGTGTTATTTTAGCTCAAGTAGCCGCTAAATAGAGGTCAAACAATAAGTTAGCTGACTATAGAGTCGGGCCTGTATTAAGCGATCGGTGAATGGTATAAGAATGATTGGCCTTTAAGTTCAATTTGTTGATGAACATATCTAATACATGTATACTTTTTTTTTTCTTTGGCTGACTATCATATGCGGTCAGTCAATGACATGAGAAGTTGTCTTTAGCTCAAGTTGTTTCAAAACAAATATCATGCGTATTTTTCGGACTGCCGAAACAAGTTGGCTTTTGAATACTAGTGCCCGCTACCCATGTTTAACTCTTGGATTTTGGTTAACGTCCCATCGACAGTATATCAGTCATATAGAGATTTTGTGAACATGATACCGATATAAAGCTGCCACCCAACAATAAATATCACGCTGTAGACGAGTGGTAATATACCACACCCAGTTACATTCTCCTATAACCGGTCAACAAAACCTGGAACAACCGTTAAGCACTGAGTGCCAATCGAAGGGTATTTACCAGCGTCATTTTTATCTGCTTTGGTATGTGTGTTTGTAAATTGGCATTTCATTGCAGAAGTGCCTTCAAAGGCGTCTGTAACCTACCAGTGTCCCTCCGCTGGAACAACCAGTGTACCCCATACCACCAGATCCACGACAACAGTAACAGGTAAGGTTGAAACCCAGTCACATGACCACCCCTTGGTGTAATAATGAGTTGGTCTGTGTATTTAATTCATCTACTAAGATGGTCTTTATATAATGTTTACATGTAACTATTTACAGGAGCTGTTTCTTCTTTCTCATCCCTTGAAACCCCGCTGGACTGATTATACCTGCCACTGCATTCCTTACATCCTCGAAAATACGCACACAAGTTTCCCTTCTTTATTTAGCTCTTATTTTGTTGAAAATCCAGTCATGTTCTGTTGTTTTATAACTAAGATTTTGTTTCGGCGCTTTATACTTACACCGCCGAGGTAGCCAAAATAAATGCACCGCCAATTATTAGGCGTATACAGTATATATACCATTCATTTGCTTTTCAGGGGGTGCTTCGAAGTGCGTTGACAAGGCCAATTGTCCTATATACGGCTTTGACTATATCTGCCGGGGCAACATGGTGCCTTGGTCTGTCGAATTCTGTCCCAGATTCTGCGGATTCTGTTCAGGTTACTACCTTAATCAAACCTTACGGCAAAATCCCTGTAATGGTTTGGCTACATTTCAGACCTAATGGCCTTTCCGGAGATAACCAAGGTTGCCTAATATTTCATACGGGTACCTTGGTTATCTTGGCAGAGGTTAAGTGGTCCAAGGTATATCGGAACCGTTACAGGGACTTTACCTTATTTATTGGCTGAAACATGGACCAATACTATAAGGTAACAATTAGGAAATGATAAAGGGGTAGTATTAAAGAGGAAATACGGAAAATACATTTTTTTCATCATTGGTAGTTTAAACATAGACGGAAATGACATTGTTATTCATATTGTTTGATAAATAGTTATTTTATTAATTGAATCAATTGTATGCTTATTCATAAAAAAGTGTGACTTATATAAAATCAAGAAATATAAGTTAAATAAATACACTAAACAAACGACCCTCAAGATTTTTTTTCTAAATACGGTGCATATTTTATTAAACGTAATGTTGTTTGTTTTTTTTTAAATTTTACATCATTTTTTTTCTAAAGTTTCTTTTTGAATAATTTGTTTTAAAAAGTTGTTTTCTTTTTTGTTGTAAATCTTGATGATGAACATTAAACATATGTAACGCAATTACCAACATTTTCGCGCAAACCATTAGTGGAATTAGAATGCGTATGAAATCGATAATAAAAAATCAGACAAAACATTTTAAAGTAAATATGGCTGTTCATCTACACCTGCCAAAATACAGTGAAACCTTTATTAAGTAATGCATACGTAGTGCTGTCAAATCAAAGTAAATGTAAACGAACTTGCATTTTTTCCGGGATTTAAAAAAGAACAACTGTCCTCTTAACACAGTTGATGTTGTTGTGTTGAAGGTAGATGAATACTCTAGAGGCTCAGAGGCAACCGCATAGAACCATCGACCAGCTAAAGGGCTTCTGCACATGAACACTTCAAGTGACCCTATCGGAATTCGAACCCATAGTGGCAAATGCCTTGCGGCCTAATACTTATGACCGCTAATACATATCTTACTAAATGTAGTTCACATTTGCTGATGTTGCTTACAGACTCCACTACTACGCAGTCTCCAACCAGTCCAGTAACACAACCTGGTGGTTCGGCTTGTGAAGACGCCCTGAGCAACTGTAATGCTTATGGCTACGACTACATCTGTCGCGGAGACTACATCCCGTGGTCCAAAGTCAACTGTCCGAGGTATTGTGGACTTTGCGATGGTAAGTCTTGTTTCTTAAAATGTCATAAAACGTGTACTTGTACATGTATAGCCGGTACAATAGAATTTTGGAATATTGTGCAAACAGCCGGAAGTAATCTGGAATATAATATGCTAGAAGTGTAAAAGAATATAAAATCAGTACATGTATTTATAAAACAAACTGGTTTAATGAAAACAATGTCATTCGGGAACGAATAGTGGTTGATTTTGGAGACGGTTCATCTAGATACTTAACTTTTGATGTAATATATGTATACACATGTATGTATGTATGAATTAAAAACAACAAGTAGGCACATGCATAAATTGGATACACGAATATATATAAATGCATCTAAAAATTCAGTCAATCATGTTGAAAGTAATCATGTACGGAAACATGAAAGTAAATGGGGGTACAATTTTCGGAATCTAATAGGTGATTGGTTAAAACAGGGTGGATGATCAGAACAAGTTTGATACTGGTTTACACATACACACGCGCGCGCGCACACATACAGAGAGAATCGGTCAAGCTCATATTCCGGATATTCGAGAAATCTTCGAAACAATGACGTAAAAACATAGTCGAAATAAATGAACAAAGTACAATTTTTCGTGCATAGTGAAAACCTTTAAATTCCAGTGAGAGTATTAATTCATATCACCTAATAAGGTTACTGAAGACTAAATAGTGTTGAATTAATTTTGTAAACGCAAAACGCAATACCCTACCACGTTTTGTTGTGGTGTTACGGTGCTCAAATATTCTGACCCGGTGGATGGCTACATATGTTTTGTTCGTATGTTTCATTTTTTGTTAAGCCTATGCATTTGTCACAAACACACGTTCTGATCTGGAAATGGGATCATATGGTAAAATAATTAAAGGTTTTGTTTTCAAAACTGAATTTGATTTCATTGAATCATTGATTATTGTTATTTCAATGATGGCATGATGGCCTTACTTAAGAGATCTATAAGGTTAAAACATCCAACAAGTTAAATGATAGCGATACTTTGTAGCATATATATACATTCATATGCCTTTGTTTTTGTTTGAAATCAACAGTTACTAAAAACATAGAACCATGGTTACTTGTTAAATAATTAATTTTACAAACGAAGTATTTATGTGAATATTATATGTAAATATTTGATAAATATAATGAATTTCATTACATTTAAAAATGAAAATTTCAATTAGATGTTTCATATATATATTCTTTAAGTTGCAAACCCATTTACCCGTTTATTTCTTATTACATGCAATGTGTATACATGATGTCTGGTTGAATGCAAAAGTGAAATAGCATACATTAGAATGGATATATCCAAGTTTTGACTTTTTAGTTCACCATAGCTGAAGGTGAGCTAAATATGATCACACTGCGTCCGTCGTCGTCTGTCGTCAACCATTTGCTTTAAACGAAATCTCCTCTAAAACCACGGGGTAGAAATTGATGAAACTTGGCATGAATGATTCATGGGTGGTCCTTCACAAAAGCTGCTAAACTGAACTTAACTAATGTAGAACTCTGGTCAGCTGGTTTCCTTACATACTCTTTATTGAAAACTTCAAAATTCTTCTTCTAAAAAATCAATGGTTAGAATTTAATTTCTTTTCGTACAAATGGTCATCCCACTGTTGTCTACCATAATTCCTAAACTAAATTCAATCCCATGAATAACGGGGTCTCCACATGACTAACTTAAAAAAATATTTTTATCTGAAATTTGAATCTGGTTGCTGCTGGAGGTTATCACGTAAATAGAAAGGTTTTTAATAAGCTTATGTACTCAGGTGAGCGATCTAGGGCCATATTGCACTAGAACTGTAGACAATTGATATATGCTTAGTATGATTGTTCGTCCTTGTCAGAAAATACAAACCAAAAAGATCCTGAATCTATCCATTGTTATAATATAGTTAATTTTGAAATTCTCCTGTAATTCCTTGTGACAAATCGCAAATTCAAAATGTCATTGATTTACTCATTGTTACACGTTTGTTCGTGGTGAAAAAATTCCAAGGTATGCATTGTTTTAATTTTGTCTGTAGGAAATATATATTTGTAATCCTTTGTCATGGTACTGAAATTTAAAAGATCATGGATGTGTCCATTAAAGTAAGGCTGTCACCATTATCAAATTACTGGTTTAAATAATAATCAAGTAAGTATTAATTTCACTATCGTACCTGCAAGTCATTTCTTTTTTTCTAAATGCTGTATTTACATTTAAGCTTTAAAATTATTATCATTTTCCCCATTAAAAAAAAAAAAAAAAAAAAAAAAAAAAAAAAAAAAAAATGCTGATATTTTGTTTCCAACGCATAAAGCAGAGATAGGTTGAAATCAAAGAACGAACGTACCCTTCAGTTTTAAAGTCTTTTTCCCGACATTGTATCGGCCTGGTCAAGATATGTAGACATTTAAAGAAGTACGATTCTGGCATATCAAATATATTTTTTTGCAGTTTTAGATGTTGCCGATATTCTTATCCAGTAACCCTGGTTTTGGCAGTTCACATGTAATAACATCAAACCGTTCTGAACCAATCAATTGGGTTGTTGTAAATAACGATGCTACTATAAAGAAATATACCTAAATAGTAGCAAAAATACATATTAATTTTGAAAAGTTTACGTATGCAAGAAAACATACCAAGTAATACGTTTGCGATATGGACAGGAGCATCTGTACCGCAAGTACTAGTTTATGTTCCGGAAAGATGCTTTCCCGAGTTACCGCCCGTGATCTGGTGTCCTAAGTACGGATGATCCAGTCTATATCGGAAATGTCTGAAGGATATTTATAGTTTTATCGTTGGTTCTTGTTCTATATAGTTCCAGTACCTCCCCCACTGTCTATTTGGCGGCGGCGTATGCTTCATTTCTGAGAACGTCAATACGCATTCTTCTGGTGTTTAGAACCCGTCGCAGGAAAAAAAGAATGAAGAAATGTCCAAGAACTGTTTTTGAGTGTTGACAAAGCAGGAAAATTAAGCTTTTGTGTTGGACTTGCTGTACCCCGCTTTTTTATTTTTTTTTGACGCTGTTTCGAAATGTGCAATTTGGACATGAGGCTGTAAAATTAACATATTTTGACTTTACTAAGTGGATATGAAGATGTTTTATTTTATTTTATTTTCAATACGAGTTACAAGATGATAATTACATAGTCTTTAAACACATGATTTATTTAATTTCAGTTACTTAATGGTGTATGTTTTATCAATTTATCTCAAATGATCAAAATACTTATGCTTTATTTGTTTATGTAAATAAATTATATACTTTAATTTGAAAGTATGCTTGTATTTTATCAATTCCTTTGGTATATTAATCCCGTTATTGTATAGCATATCTAAGACATCATTTCCTAAATATTTTTCTTTATTTGACTGCTTCTCTTGCTTTACCCCTAAGGAAATAAAAGCTAGCGAAAATACTACATTGTAAATTATATGTTTCTTGACCAGTCTTTGCTGCTTTCAAAGTACATGTATTTGTAACTTCTTGCTAGTCTAGGGGAAGATTTCAATAATTTTAACACTTATCATTTAAAATTGCACGAGGTACAAAGCCAGTTGTAATCGTATTGCTTCAGTTCAGCATTTTAGCTTACAAGGTCTGTATTTTACGAAGCATCTCAAATTAAGATTTTCCAGATCTAAAAAACTCAATTTCTCTATCAACTCAAATATGAAAATCTAAAAAAAAAATCTGGAAGTACATGTATGCTTATGATTTTATGTATGCAACATTTCCATTATTTAGGTCAAATTAGAAAGGAGTTGCAGATCTTAAAAGTAATGCGTTAACCCTTTCCCTCATAGAGAAAACCATGAAAAGACCTATGCGAACAACATAAAACCAGATCAGCCTGCGAGTAACAGGTTTTATGCTGTTCGCTGCTCCTCAGTGGTCTGGAAATGAGGATTTTGTAATTAAATTTGGTAAGGTTTAACTGTGGTTTTCTGCAGATCAGGCTTTATGTGGTACCTATTGAGAACGTCAAAATGAGTCTATATGAGGGAAAGGGTTATGGAAAATCTTAGTGTGAGATTTCTGTTGAACCTGAGAACACAATTCTAAGGGTAAGTCATCGGGATCACCTGCGTTCCACCGTTCCTTATATAGATATAGTCAGGGTTACTACTAATATTTCGCCGTGTTTTGGGGGTAATTTTGAATAACACAACACAACGTAAAACATTCTTATTAACATATCTAAAAAACTCATTTTAGAAAGTGTTTATATGTCTTAGAAATTTCTTAAAATTGAGAATTTTCATGAAAGGGGATTTAGAATACATGCATTTGAATAACTCGTTTTCAGACCCATTCTGCATCCAGTATGATTCTCCATTATCTAGAAAACTTTGTCAGGATAGTCAATACTGTTCACCTGGCCGGCGTTTCACGAGATATTTCAAATTGAATTTCACCTCAACTCAAACATTTAAAGAAATAAAACTCGCTTTTCTATTGATATAAAAAAAGAACTTGCATACAAGCTATTATTTACATGTTCTTTGGTTTATATAAATATCAAATCTTAGGATTACGATTTTTGAGCTAAAAGAAATAAACATATATAATTTCAAGTGTTTTGTGAAACGAAGTTCAGAAACGTCGAGCCTTTTCAAACGTTGCACTAATACTTCTATATTTATCTCCCAAACGTACAATAATGTGGACTTCAGCAACTGTTGCACGTGTAATATTCATATCAAATAAAATATTCATGTGACATCAGGAAAATAATGACAATAACATTTGAACAGGACTCTTTATTTTACAGAAATTATTAATTTTAATGAGTGCTTTGGTCCTCATTTTCATCGACACGCCGGTGAATATATTCCGGTTTATGAGTTTATGAATTATTAAAATCAGTTTAATCGCGCCCGCTTTATTAAAATTCAATAGCAAAATTGTGCACAACTCTTTTGTCACAACTTTGCAACCAGTCTACTATTGTTGTCAGTACAGATAAGTGTGCAAATATCTAGTTGCACTCATACTGACCATGAATTAACATTTGATTGAAACCACATGCATATAGGCGTATGTGTATCTTATGAATTTCAAACCTATATTCACTTTCTTGCTTTTTTTTCCTGAGTATAATATGCATCTTTACGTGGATTATGATTTCTATTTCATAAACCCTTCAGATAGATTCATGCGTATGTAATAGTATGTTTGACGTCCACTTCGGCAAATTTATACAGTAAAGGCATAAAGTTATAAAATATACAGTAAGAACATTGCTCTATATAAAAAAACAAGTAATTATATTGAAGTCATGCAAGTCAACAAATATTTTCGAGCCTTACATAATTATGCAAAATAATGTATTATTTTTATGCCACCTGATTCTGAGTATTGAAACCAGTTTTGAAATTTCGAGACTAAAGGGACAATTCAAAAAAGGTGTGGCCAAATCCCTATAGCTACAACCAAAGTTTCAGTTCATGAAGATGAATCTATTAATTTCAGGTTCAGCTACGAATGACCCGCGCCACACCTGCAAAGATGAAATCGACGACTGTGCCTCGTACGGCAAGGATTACATTTGTAAAGGCGAATACATACCCTGGTCGAAACTTAACTGTAAAGCCTTTTGTGGGTTTTGTGTTGGTAAGGGGTTTGGCTGATTTATGTGTACCATTAAACAGTTTTGTTGTCACTCAAAAGGATGTCGCACCAAATAAGATATACTCAACAACTTTTCTAATTGGTCACCCTTTGATTTTGATATTTTTCAATACTGGTGAATATATTGATGGTAAACCATCACAATTGAGTTACCATGAACATAACCTTGAGGTATACATGGATTTTGGCAACAAAAACATCGTGAATTAAACCTATGATTTCTATTTTGTAATAAACAGTTCTTTAATTTAAATACATTAGATTTTCATACACTTATTTTCCTTGTGATATTTTGATGAAATTATCAGGTGACCAATTAGAAAAGTTGTTGAGTATATAAATAAATGGCTGTGGGACCCGCTACTTATATTGTAAAGTTGGCCATGAGACAATACTTTTGGCTTTTGGCTGAACTTCGGTTAAAGTTGATTTTTTTTAGCTTTTATGGTGCTTACATCACAATAACATGGTCCCATTAATATAAATCCCGAGTGTTTTCATGTCCATTAATTAGAGAAGGTAGTTTACCCCTAAAATGGTGTTTCTTTATACCTATACGACACCGCAAACGGAGTTTGGAAACGGGTATTTAGAAGTCTGGCTGTAACCGTCTTTCTGTGTGTCCAACAATCGTGACCAGTCTCAAAATCATGGACTCCAAAAACACCATCTTTCGCCAAAAGTTTGCTTATGACAATATTGACCTTGACACAATGCCTTTGCTCAATTCTCTGCCCATTTTAGAGGCATAGTGAGTTCTCTATTCATGAGCGATTCATAATTTTGTAACCCTTTGTCCCAGTGGTTGCTTATAATGACAATATGAGTCATGACTTTGACTAAGGCAATGTGCTGAATGTAATATATAAAAGTAAGCGTAAAATCATTTTTCTTCCTATATAACAATATATATGCAAGTAGATATGTTATAGTTAAAGCCAAATAACAACTGGTGGGGTAAAATAATGTTCCATATCATGACATTACAATTACTCTTTTACTTACTTAGAAATGTTGCATAGTGTTTAAATTTTATACAGAACATATAATTTGAATGACATGATTTTAAAACCCTTGACCAAATGGTCTATCTGACGGAAAACTCATTTAAATGTTGACATAGATAATTCAATGAGGGTCTTATGTATTCTTCTAAATGAAATGACAGGTTCAACAACAAACCAAACCACAACAGCTATTGTTTCACACTCCAACACAACCACTTCAACAAGTAGTTCAACAAAGTCTACTTCTTTACCTCCTATAACTATGCGAGCAACTCAACCATCAGCACAATGTAGAGATGTCTTAGACGATTGCAACGCGTATGGCAGAGACTACATCTGTACGGATAACTATAAAGCGTGGGCTAAAAAAAACTGTGCAGCATTCTGCGGGCTTTGTCATGATAACAGCGGTAAGTGTGGAGAAGGTTTATGTCATGATAATAGCGTGATAATAGCTATACGTGTGAAGCAGTAGGGTATGCCATGATAATTGCGGTATGTGTAGAGGAGAATGCTATGTCATAAAAATATCTGTAAATATGGAGGAAATATAAATTGGAAAAAACAGCTTTGTCAGATGAAGCGTTGCATGAAGATATAGTGATTGCAGAAGAAGAACTCAAAATAGAAATAGATCGTGTTAGTGAAAGGAAAATGGTAGAGGAATGATAAAAATTGCCATCGTCAACGTTAATTTGTTATGCCAGCTGTGATTAGCTGTAGAGTTCATTGCTGAAGTACCGGTAATAGTGGTAGTTAATGCAGTAATCGAAGTAGTAGTGATTGTAGTAGCAATAGTAGTAATTATTGTAGTTTTTTTTATAGCAGTTGAATAAGTAAAGAAAAGAAGAGGAAGGGAAGTCGGATTCGTTATGATACGTGTTACTGAAATTAATTTATCATTATACTTATATGTTAGTCTCATCAAATATGGTTTTGTCATCTGGGCACTTGTCAAAATATTTATCTGTTTTGGACACGTCTATGTAAAACAACCTTTTCATTCTACATACATTATTTTTTATTCAGGGCTTAATAGTTTTCACTCGATTATACAGTTTTTATTACTTAATTTAAATTATTCAACAACACAGATTTTTTTTCAGTAAAGCGCTTAAACGCATTGTCGTCATTAAATGGCGTCCTTCTTTATAAATAATTGGTCCTATCCATGAATTTTACGTTGTGAAAAATGTTGCGATTATTGTATAATAACATATTATAGTTGGGCAGTGAACTATCCAATAACGAAATCTATTTGACGGTCATGTGGTGCATATATGCACTCCGCTGATTGGATGAGAGAATTGGATATAGAATAAAAATATTAAAAATATTCATCATTTAAGGATGACTTTTATGAGACACTTTATTAAAAAGAGCCCTAACCTTTCAAGTTATTAACCGGAAAATCAGAGTACAATATAATTCTAATTTGTATTATATTTTATGTATGCAGTTTTCAAATAAATATTCATACTTCAGAATTCAAATAATTTAAGTGGCAAATTAATTATTAGATGGTGTCTCATTCGAAACTTGCCTCAACTTGTTACCTACAGTTAAAATGAAAACGGTGTCATTGGCTTACAGCTGACTTGCTTCGTATCCAGAACTGCTTAACACTTGAAACAAATCATTTCGTTAAAGTGTGTTTGTTATTGAAAAGGATTATGTACGAGAATGTTTGACAGCCTTATATCTTTTTTCTTGTCAGGGTCCACACAACAAGTGCAAACCGTCACGTGTAAAGACCACATCAACAACTGCGATTCCTATGGAAGAAGCTATATTTGTGAAGGCGATTACATACCGTGGTCCAAGCTGAACTGTGCAGCCTTCTGTGGTTTTTGTGTTTCTTCAGGTTTGTCTGGAAAATAACGGTAGTAATAAAACTGTTCCAAACTTAAAAAAATCATATTTTAAATGGAGATTGCTGTGTTCTAGACAGAAACCAGATACCAATATTTGATGATTGCATCTTGTTTTCGAGATATGCATTTACTTCTTTGCATTTATCTACCAATTGACGTAATTTGGTAAGTTTCGAATGGTAGCTATTCTGTTATTGACATAAATTAGGACCATGGTCAATCATGACGATCTTTTAGGAAATAATATATTCAAAATATGCATTTATTTATTTCTGACATTGTTCTATCTATTGACATAATTGATAGTTCATTTGTCAAAAGAGAGAAACTTTGTCAATGTCCTGCTCCTATCTTTCAAATTAGAATGCTGTATTCACGGTGTATATCTTAAATCTATAGTGTTAGAAATTTGTTGAGTGAAAATGTTAGAATTTCCTTTAAACAACGAATAAAGCATGCTAGATTAAAAATATTTTTTTCGAAATAAGTTATCGTGATTTTAGGTAAATTATGTATTTTTGTATTATACATGTACGATTATTTCTTAGTTTCAATTCCCTAATTTAGCTACTACCAATATTATATGATTTACATGTGTTGTTTGATAGTTATAGAAAAAGGGCTCAACGTAGACAATGAGTACAGCATATTGTATATCTAGTATGTAATATACATAATGGTATGATGGATACAAACATACATGTATAATATATAACAATATTTGGGAGTCTACATGTTTAAAACGCATATATATAATAACTCGTATATCTACATATTTATAACAACTATAATTTAATAAATTAAGATCACTCATTGTCACTACTTCGGCAAAACTAGCCTCTTAAGTTGTTTCTTGAAAAAGGTAAATTTTGCCGAATTATTGAAAAAAGATGAATTATATTGATTATTGTATTATTTCCCTATGAAAAAAGCAACTATTTATTAAATATACAATAATTTGCAATAACACACATACCAACATATCAAAAACACATTTACTCATATATGTAATAAAATTCAGTGACGTACATGTATTAATCATATGTATAGTATATGTAACAACAAATAAACCTATCTATATATACCATATATAGTATCATATGCAATAACCTGCAATTGTATGATTTAACACATGTATGTGTAATAATACGCATTAATACATACGTATAACACAAATGCATATCCACATATATGAGTTATATCACGTTTAGCTATCTACATGGGTAAAACTGCATATATATTTCATACATACAACTACAAAAGTAACGATCCCCAGGAAACGACATTATTTCAAGACCTTTCCAGGTGCATAGTACTGCTACAATACAAGCGCCATCTAAAGAGATTGGTATAAGTTGTAAAAACGTATTTTCAATTTGTCGAAAAGAAATTGATTAAAGGTATACGCACCCTTATGGCCATATTCCATATCTTGTCACTGGATGGTAACATTTCGATAAAACTTTGAAGGCATCAAAAATAAAATTGATTTACTGAGAATTTTTTTGGTGCAGATAATTTGTACTTAAATTAACATTGTGGTCATGGGAAATGTACAATTTTTCTGTGAATAAGAATATTAAATTTCGAGAAAAATATCAGGATAGAAAGATGCATTATATAATTCTGTTTCAAATGTCATGAAAAAAGTATTAACTTTACCATAGAAACATTTTTAGTTTCCTGGGGAGATAAATCACGAAAACAAAATTACCAATGGGAGGTAATAAAAGAACTTCTATCACATGTCATAACATGTCATTTTGCCCCTGTGAGTTATATTCATGGTTTTGATGCAATTGATGGTTGCGTAAACCTTTAATTCAAATTTAAATTGAAAATAAAATGTATATGTCTTCGAGTGCTACAAAGCTCCGCTACGTATGAATTAATGGATGACATGAATTTTTTCAGTATTGGATTGTTCTTGTCGATAGTAACGCGTGTATAGAAACTTTCAAACTAAGAGTGACCAAGATGTCGCTCTCTGTCAAATATTTATAGATATACAGTAAAACCTAATATAAAGACCACGTCAATATAAAGACCACTATTTTCAGGTCCCTCTTCTCCTATGTCCTGTTAATTGAAACTCGAATATCAGACCACCTCCTCATTAAGATTGGTTTATAGCAGTCCAAAGGTTGGTCTTATTATTGAGATTTTACTGTACAGGTCTTCTTGCAGGTGTATCTTCCATGTCCGCCATACATTCTGCACACAGTACAACTACCCAACCATCATCAACAATACCATCGAGTAAGTCACACATTTGAAAAAAAAAAAAAAAAAAAAAAAAAAAAAAACAGGTTTGTTTTGGCTAGCCGCAAGACATATATTCATTTCGATTTGTAGTTCCATGATGGCAGCCCTTATCTTTCTCGTAACATGTCGGGACAGATTGCATTTGGCAGAAAGCCGATATTATCCGCGTGTGTACACGTTATATGCGGGTTTCCCACATGAATTGTGGGAAGAAACAAACAACCAATCAGAAATTGACTGCTTGTTAGTGAAAGCTTAATGTAAACCTTTAGTCGACTCCAAGGTACTTGATTATTATACTGGGACCAAAACATGGCGATACACTGGGCAAGCGTCCTTTTTAAAAGGGTGTTTTTTATATAATTTATACGAACATATTATAACAAGAGAATGCAAAATATCAATTTACCTATTTACACTGTTTAAGGGAAGATCAATACTTGAACACATTTGAATGGTTCTGGATTTGAATAACTGGCAATATTTCAGTCCTTTAGGGCCATTTTTTTCATATGATTCACAAAGTTTTGCCACGTCACGACGTAGGGAAGTGTTTTGATACCTTGTCCGTTCATATCATAATTACACTGAGAAAACCCGTCCAGGAAGTCGTGTATGTATTTATCACCGAGAATAGCTTATACTCTACAATCAGTAACGGTGTTGAAATGATCCGGCCAGGGTATCGAACCAGGAGCAGACGCCCTAACCACTTGGTCAGAGGAGTAGATTTGTGTCCTGGAAATATATAGTATTACTATAGCAAATGATAATAATGACATTCTAATACCGTAACTATCCAGTATTAAATATTCTACCATACGTTATATTTTGAAAAAAAATGAACAAACACAAATATTTATGCGCAAACTTATGTCATACATATATGTGTGTTTGAATAAACCTTAAAAAAGTGATGATCTCAACTCCATTTGTAATATTTCAAATAAAAAATAAAAATCATGAAAACAGCAACAAGAAACTCTTATGAAAACGATTGGAAAATGAATATTTATCGTTTTCTTTCATTGTCTAAATCTTATTATAGGTAGTCAACCATGCATTGACGTGTTAGCCAACTGTCCACAGGCTGCACAAGTTTCCGGTATTTGCCATGATCCACAAATTGCGAAAGATTGTAAATTCACGTGTAAATTGTGCTAAGGTTTGTATGATAGACATTTCGACACCCATGTACATTTGTTTCAAATGATTGTTTGGTTTTAATGTCCCATCAACATCATTTTATTTGTTTTCGGGACGTAGTTTACATGGCTCACTGCAATTTTACACGTACACATGTTTTGCACGATACCAAAACCAACAAATTTCACAATTTACCTTCTACAACTGAAATTTCAAGTTTGTTGAAAACGCGTGGATATCTTTCTTATTTTAATAATTTCCTTAGTCTGTACCTTAGCATGAGTCCAAGAATTCTAAAACTTGAAATATTTTATCTTATGACCGAGAAATTCGAAAACTCAATATTATCACATACTTGTCTCCTTTATAAAGTGAAAAATAAAGTCGCGTGATTACTTTTCATGTTTGGTATTACACCACTTTGAAAATTTACACTTCTTGATTATGAGTCTCATATTTAGACTTATTTAAATGATAAATTAGGGTTTTGATTTTTAAACGTTTAAAATCATAAGGAACTAAGACATTCCTTTCCACCTCTTATTTGGTTCTTTTTATGTCCGTGATATTTACTTATATCGTATTTCTTTTCAGATTGAAGGTGAATATAAAAGTATATCAGCAGACTAAAAAGTTAAGCAAGCGAAGTTTATTAAAAAGAAAAACGCGTGTGAAAAAAATAATCTATCTTAATGATTAATTGCACCTTGTATACTTAAATAAATCATACACTACACAGTGTTTCTAATTAATACTTTATCCATCAGCATCGTTACTATTACATTATTAATAAGTTATCGTTAAGTATATTTGTAGAACACTGATATAAAGTATAAAATGGTCTGGTATAATACCCCTGTGCTTGGTGATAAGTCCATATGGGCAGTTCAAGGTCAAGCTGGTCCGTGTATCATGATAATGTGACTGTATGTGGTATCATGCCACTTGTCTACAGCGTGAAATGGCAGTGAGACGGCACTATGTCTGTCTAATGTAGACAAAAGTCCCAAAAGAACAGATATATTGTCGACACAAGCGCCCGCACAAATACGCCAAAACCAAAAAAAAAAAAAAAAAAAAAAAAAAAAAAATAATAATAATAATAATAAAAACAGCAACAAAAACAAATAATGTAATAATGTCTGCAATATAATTGCCAATACATGTAAACCCGGGAAATGAACATGATATGAAATATTAATCGATTTGATATATACGTGTATCCGACTCTAATTTCCATTTTTGTTTTATCTCATTATTTATGATGCAGCGGTCTTGCATACAACCAGGTTCTTTTGATTTTTGGTTTAGAAACAAGTTAAAATAATACATATTGGACGTGCATGGCATGACTGAATAATTATTAATCGCGGGTCATTACATAGTCAGCTAGTAGGCACGTTTTATGCTTTAATGTCCACGCAAGGCAGTTCTAACATAATTTATAAATTCGTATAAGGTTTCGGTTTGATTAAAAATGAACCTAATTTTGGTGGCCTGAAGAGGAAGAAGAAGAAGAAAAAGAGAAGGCGAAGAAGACGAAGAGATAGAGAAATAGAGAGATATAGAGAGAGTTTTGCTAAATTTGAATCATACTTTTGATACTGAAGGCACTTAAAATTAAGATTTTATATGGCTAATCTCCCAACCAGGAACAAGCAATGAATATGTTGATCTTCATCGCGGGCTGCAGTTCCATTCTTCAGACGAGACTGCTGTAGTTCGATGGTTCTACCTGGGTGCATCTGTGCACTTGCATTCATTTCCACCTGTAATTAACTAGAGGTCGCTAAATGACTGAAAAAAAAATGCCGCAGCGACGGTAAACTCTTAACACAATAACAACGTTTTTAGATATCCTAGTTCGTTGTTCAAACGATGTACAATTTTTTGAAAGAACAGCGACAAAACTGAATCAAATGACCGATAGTCCTTATGTTACGTTAAACATAAACTGGAACAGTATAGGAGAAAGTCAAGTGGTTTGTACATGTTATTTGGAACTGTTTTATTGATTTCCCTCATCAAATGGGTCTTGTACATGTAGCTGTGAGGGCCGAAAGACATAATTTTATTTGCCATAACCAAGGAGCCATTATGCCAGAAGGGCGTGAACTGCTGCACTTCACTGGCTTACGTCACACAATTTCATTCATAAAAATGATAATGATAATTTTACCCGCCTACGCACACAAGTACATGTATATCTTGCGTTGAATTCGGATATCCGGTATTATCTTTTCGCAGTCTGTTACAATATGTTACGTTGTTAACTACGCATCATAAAACGAATATGTATTAACTAAGGTATCAATAAAAGGATGCAGATAAAGTTAAATAAATCTTGGATATATAATTGGCTGTATTTACAAACAAAACGTTTTTTTTCTGTATTTTAAATATATTTAAATATACTCATGGTTATTTAAATTTCTACAGTAGCTGCAATGTTAAACTGCGTTTCTCCAAAAGGTGTCAAACATGTTTTTAAATTCTTATTTCGCACAATGAACACAACACCCTTCGCTATGTACGTCCTGGTGGTGGGATATCATTTCTCTTTCTGTCTGTCCTTCCATTTCAAATTATAATTCCACCGCTCTCGTTGTAAAATTGAACTCAGGTTATCCATCCATCATTAGATTGTGACCATGGTCCATCAAGTGATCGTGGGAATTTTAAAGTAAATGCAAGCCTTCACAGACTTAGTGCAAAAAAGCCTACAACTCCAGGTCAATGATTGCTTGCATCTGCACTAAAGTATTTTAAAGCATTTGAAGAATCATGATTATAATTTAATGATGGATGAATTTTCTTTCATATTCCTGTCTACTTTTAAGAATTAAAATAAGAAAATAATATTTATATTTGTTAGAACCATGATATTTCTCTTTTGTACAATGCTCTTTTCTAACAACTATTTGCCTTTCTGTTTTCCTTAAATATTTCGATTTTTATATATTCCTATTATCAAATATTACTATCATTAAATACTACTATTATTTCCGTTCTCTCAAAGTTTTGACATAATTTAGAGATATGAGTATTTTACACTAAACTACATACTTTTAAATACCTGACTTACGAAGCATCAGCGCTGAAATTATAATATCTTAATAAAGGCGATGAAAGAAAAACATCAATCATTAACGGGTGGTTTAAATAAGGACAGGGTTAAAAGTGCATTTATAAGAAAAGGAATAGAAAATCGGGTCATAAAATAGTTTGATAGACCTAGTGGTTCAATTAATTTATTACCCCTTACCCGTATCTTTCTGTATTGCATGGATCCGTATTATTTTAAAATATTTTTTTTTCATATTTCCCTGCTATCGGTTGCCGTCCATTTTTAAATGATCAATGAATGTACAAGACTCGACATGGTGTTTTCTTTGTATTTCAGCAGTAGCTTGTAGAAACATACTTTCACGGATTACTAGCTCTATTTAAGTACCACAGCTTGCAGAACTTTTAAAAAAAGACACGTTATACTTAACTTCCGTTTCAGACAGTCATGCATTATTGACAATGAGCACTGTTTTCAGTCCTTGGAACAAATATTGAAAGATTTTAATTCAAATGATTGTGTGAGAGATATGTTTTATGTATTTTGTTACTTAGTCCACATTTTAAACATAATAAATATTTCATCACATCCTGCCTTGCAGGCCATTGATCGAAACATTACTTAGTCATGAAGGACAATGTCATATCTGTTTGCATTTATTCATATTCAGACAAACGCTTCAAAGACGATTCAAGTGCAAGAGCAAGGGCGTTAATGATATCGCATATCTACATAATAATCATCAAAAGCTGAAAAGCCAAGTCTAGGATGTTAATATTTTCCGATGGTAGAGCCTTCATATTTCATATGGATTATTTAAGTTAATGTATTTTGATTGATTGATTGATTTTTTTCTTTTAACGTCGTTGCGACAGCATGTCTTTCACATAGCGTTGTCCAGCTAATTACAGGTGGAGGAAGATACCGAATGAACTGAGGCATCCGGGTAGAAACACCGACCTACCGAAAGACAGCTAGAATACTTCTTCACATGAAAATCCCCTGCCGGGACTCGAACCCACGCGATGAGAGGCTGAGGGAGTGTTAAAGTCAACGACTTTACCCTCTCGGCCACGGAGGCCCCAGATTGATGTTTGGCTTTCATGCATGCGCAACAAGTCTTATAAAAAAATCTCATTACATATTTCTGCAAAAGTTTATCCCCCTCAATGTCCAAGGTAGCAAATTTATTTACACAGGAGCGCTGATAATCGCAATATACAATGTACGCCCATCCTGCAATTTTATCGATGCAAGGGCCGTAACTATGTAGTGGCTAGGACTTTCTGGCTGTCAAAAACTAGCTGAAATATAATGCCAGTACACCTTATGACCAAGTTTGGCAAAATCTGACCATACTTGTGTGAGTAAGAACATAAACACTAATACTTTTGCAATTCTTCGTAAATTCAAGGGCCATTACTCTTGAGTGTCTGGGGCATTCTAGCTTATCATCAACCTTAGTCGGGATCTGTGGCAGTACACATTGTTAAAAAAGTTTTGTAAAATGGCGGATCATGTATGTTAGTGTTACAAAGTGGACACTGTTAATTTTGCAAATTTTCATTTATTCAAGGCCATAACTCTTGAGAGTCTGAGACATTCTAGCTGGTTATCGAACTTTGCCGAGATATTGTGTCCATACATAAGTAAAGGTCGGTTTATGTTTATCTGTGTTAGAGAGCGGACATTATTTTTCTTTTTAATATCAATGCAAGGGCCGTAACTATGGAGTGTATGGAATATGCTTGACGGTTATCGAATTTGGCCAAGATATTGTATCCATACACATAGTGACAAAGTGTAATTAAGAACGGTTCACGTTTTGTTAGAAAGCGAACATCCTGAGTTGACTACGCCGGTCCTATTGCTGTTTCGGTGCAAGTGAATCCATAATACGTACCGTCATGAAAATCATAAAAAAAAACAAGTAAAAGATATCAACATTTAGGCAAACAATGTGTCATGTCTTAATTTAGGAAATAGAGTTTCGTTGTGAGTGTAATATCGCAGAATAATGCACGGTGTTTAGGGAAGATGCGCAGTACTACTTATATAATCAAGAAGGACGTAAGCGTGTTTTTTTATATTACAAAGCATCTGACGCAACACCGTAATCATGTTTTGATAAAAAACATTGCTTATCAAAGAAACTGTAACTCAGGCCGATTACTTTTTTTTTTTTTAAATAAGAGCGTATATCTCAGACAGTTGTCATCTCAACAAACACTTGTGTGTAATCCTTTCCCAAAGGGATTTTCGACCGATGAATTGTTTTCAAGTATTCATTTGGTCTATCTTGCGCAATCATCCGTAGATAGGTTAAAGGTACGGTGGCATAGAGGTGACATGGTCATTCTTTTTTGTTAAGTAGCACTATCTTGTGGGAACGAAATAGATATCTTGAGGAAGCGAGATGATATCTTGTGGGAACGAAACATTATCTTGTGGGAACGAGTTACTATCCTGAGGGAACGAGATAAATATCTTAAGGGAGCGAGAAACTATTTTTTGGGAACGACATATTATCTTGAGTGACCGAGAAACTATCTTGTGGGAACAAGATAGTTATTTTGATGGAACGAGGACACTATCTTGTGGGAACGAAATAGACATCTTGAAAGGACAAGAAACTATCTTGTGGGAACGAGAAAGTATCTTGTCGGGACGAGATACTGTCTTGAGTGAACGAGATAGCTATCTTGATGGAGCGAGAAACTATCTTGTGGGAACGAGATAGATATCTTGTGGGAACGAGATAGACATCTTGAAGGAACGAGAAACTATCATGTGGGAACGAGAGAGACATCTTGTGGGAACGAGATAGACATCTTGAAGGAACAAGGAACTATCTTGTCGTGTAAATTCCATCACATCACACACACATTAATGCAGAGTCATTTTAGTTCTGCTTTTACAGCATGGAGGAGTTCCTCAGACATCGCAAATTGCCTCAGAAAATGATTGATAGCCTGGTATATACCGGGAACAATGCGCTCTAGTAAATAAGCTACAAAAACAAGCCAAAATTACCTATATGCAGACAAAATAACATCTTCAGGGCGCGATCAGAAAATAACTTTTCAAATCACTAACCATGTTCTTGGCGCAAGAAATGAAGTGATTTTACCTTCTGCTACATCATCCTCAGGAATTAGCCATTGACTTCAGTGATTTTTCATGAATAAATTTGAGCACATCAGAATTGATATAAGAACACAAATTGCAACAACTACCACCTTCGAAATTCTAGAACCATCTCAGCCATCTTTAACTTCCAATATGATCGATTTCTCCCAAGTGTTTGAGAGGAAATCAAGCGTATTATCCAGAAATCTCCAAAAAATCATGCAAACTTGATCCAATACCCATATGGTTGTTGAAATCTTGTATTGACATTACTGACTAAAATCATCAATACATCATTAGAATCAGCGTATGATCCGAAAGTGTATAAATGTTCACGAATAAAACCATGACTCAAAAATCTGGCCTTCACCAAAATGAGCAAAAACTATTGACCAGTATCAAACTTACAATTTATATCCAAGGTCCTGGAAAAAGCAGCAGACTTACAGCTAGAATGTCATTTATCATTGAACAACCTGCATGTACCACACCGATCTGTCTATAGGAAGTTCCATTCCACGGAAACAGCATTAATTTAAGTTCAAAATGGCATTATGTAATCCTTAGACCAAAATAATGTCGCCATTCTTGTTCTGCATGACCTTTAAGCTGCATGCGATACTATTGACCATAGTACCCTCTTAAATCGTCTAAAACATGAGTTTGGTATCACGGGAAAGCCACTGAAATAGATGACTTCTTACTTAAGAGATTGATGGTCATTTATGGAAAGCCATGACTGTCTTATATGTATATACAGCAATATATTGAGTAGATTTGGCATTATATGAAGTGAACGGGTATGTCCGCATTAATTAAGTGAATATGTCAATATACTGGGTGATAATGTCCTTATAATGAGCTGTTACAACAAAATATAGAAACGTTTTGTCATTATATGAATTATATACATTAAGGTCTTCTAGTCGAGAGGATACGGTGTAGCCTGGATGTCAAGATCAAAACAAGAACATAGCACACAGTTGTCATTTATTGAAAGACTCCGCCTATGCATTGTTCCACATTTCATGTTCATTAATTTATCATGATATTTTATATTTCATAACCAAATGAAAAAAAAACTAGCTTTCCATTTTTTGGATTGAGCACACAGTACTATTACTATACAACTATGCCAGGGATAAAACAATTTTGTGAATTGTTATTATATTAAATAATTTGCTACAAATTATTCTTTTCAAATGAAAATGTGTTGTCCTTAAGGCCAATGTTTTTAGGTTATGGCAACTGTTGATCTTATTATCATATCTAGGCTTTGACTTGTTATTGTTTCCATGCGATGTGATTAGCCATTTTAATTGACAAAAGTTAATGCAGCCGCAGTCTGAGAATATTTGCTGTTTTTAAATCACCATTGTGATTTTATTTTTCAGTCTATCTTACTGATCTATATTCAGTAGACTCCATTTGTCTTTAATGATGACTTGCATTTATATTCTAGACTTTTGGCCACTTTATTATTTATAAGCAGGAATTAGTAACATACCTATGTTTGTGTGTCACATAATTTATAGCTAAACAAACACCAAACAAGTTTGGTTGTATGACTTTATAGAATATTTCCTACTATATATGTCTACTTTAGTTTCTGAACCAGTTGAGAAAATCCATAATTTTCGTCATAGGTTCAAAAATCATTCTGCCAACCTCTCTAGATAATTATGTAATATTACTGTATCATGTTACTCTCTTGTTTTTTATGGATTCTGTAGAAGAGGAGTAATTGATATTTGACAAATCTTAAAAGTTAGTGATAATGATCCCAAATGTACTTTTTAAATGCTATCTAGAATCATTTTAAACTGATTGCATAATGGCAAATATAACGCATTATCCATCTAGTTAAACTTAAAGCACTTGCCATACAAGATAAAACATGTGTACCAAATATTGAGAGTTCCCTTTTACTTATCAGTCCCCTACCGGTGTTTACAGTTAGTCCCCTACCGGTGTTTACAGTTAGTCCCCTACCGGTGTTTACAGTTTTTTTTGTGTATTTTTTATTGGATCTATCGAAGTAGAAAACTCTGATAAAAACCGGTATACAAAGATGGATTGTGTGAGGTGATCCTCAGAACACATTTTATTCGCAAACTTCTTTAGGTTGCATATTTATATTAATTGTGTCACGCAACTATTTTATTTTTGGTACATAATTCCAAGAAAGGAGTCTTGATATAACTAACTGAGAAAATGATGTAACAGCTAGATGGTGAACTATTAAGACAATTTTGAAAACTTCATTTATTGAAGGGGAAATGTAATGCTTAGTTGATAAAACAAGTTTGTTTTCTCTCAACCGTATGTGATTAAAAAGAAGGAAAACAAGTAACTTGATTTAAGTTAATCATCACTTGTATGTTGTGCATATTTAAAGTCCAGACATAATAACTAATTTCTGGAAGTGAAGTGTTTCAGGAAATGCCAGGGTCATAAAAGAACATGGAAAGGCCCTATCATAACATTTCCAATTTTTACTTACGGGGAACAGTTTAGGTAAGAAGTTGAAACGGTTTAGTAATCAACAATTTCAACAATCTTCTCTGAAACAACCATACGAATTTTCATCAAATTTTGCCATAATAATACTTATGGTAGCCTAATGCAAATTCCTATTTTTTTTTCAATTCCACGAAAAAATCTGGTTGCCATGGCAACCAGAAGATAAAATCAATAAAATGCCTTTTCTCAGAAATATATAGACGTACAGATTTTATATGTGGTACACAGAATCAACATCGCTGAAAAATTTGTGCCCCTAGGGTCACAATGCGCCATGCCCAAGGACCACGCCCGGATTTTTGTATAGAACTATGTAGGGAAAAATCTTCTTTTCCGAAACCACTCCATGGATTTTCACCAAAGTTCACTAAAATGATACTTATGTAAGCCTGGGGCTAATTCCTAAATTCTATTGAATTTCATGTAGAACTTTGGTTGCCATGACAACCAGAAGTCATAACTTTTGTTGTTGTGCGTCAACAATTTCAACAATCTTCTCTTCTGAAACTACCAAATGGATTTTCATAAAATTTTACCAAAATGATACTTATGATAGCTTATGCAAATTCCTTATTTTTCTTTTCAATTCCGTGAAAATCTCTTGTTGCCACAGCAACCAGAAGGGAAAATCTTTAAAATGCTTTTTCTCAGAAATATATAGACGTACAGATTTTATATGTGGTACACAGAATCAACATCGCTGAAAAATTTGTGCCCCTAGGGTCACAATGCGCCATGCCCAAGGACCACGCCCGGATTTTTGTATAGAACTATGTAGGGAAAAATCTTCTTTTCCGAAACCACTCCATGGATTTTCACCAAAGTTCACTAAAATGATACTTATGTAAGCCTGGGGCTAATTCCTAAATTCTATTGAATTTCATGTAGAACTTTGGTTGCCATGACAACCAGAAGTCATAACTTTTGTTGTTGTGCGTCAACAATTTCAACAATCTTCTCTTCTGAAACTACCAAATGGATTTTCATAAAATTTTACCAAAATGATACTTATGATAGCTTATGCAAATTCCTTATTTTTCTTTTCAATTCCGTGAAAATCTCTTGTTGCCACAGCAACCAGAAGGGAAAATCTTTAAAATGCTTTTTCTCAGAAATATAAAGACCTACAGATTTGATATTTGGTCCTACTATCAACTCATGTTGCCTCAACATCAGTGCAATCTTTTGCCCCTGGGGTCACAATGGGCCACGCCCATGGCCACACCCGGATTTTAATATAGAACTATATAGATTATATTCAAAAAACTTCTCCAAAACTAGTCCATGGATTTTCACCATATTGAACAAAATGATACTTATGTTAACCTTAGGCTAATTCCTATTTTTTTAAAAAACTTCTCCAAAACTAGTCCATGGATTTTCACCATATTGAACAAAATGATACTTATGTTAACCTTAGGCTAATTCCTATTTTTTTTTAATTTCAAAAAGAACTGAATAACTATAAAATGCCTTCTCTTAGAAACAGACAGACATACAGCTTTGATATTTTGTATATAGTCTCCTCTCATGTATCCAGCCGAGTTACAACACACTTCATTATTGTGTATATGCTACATTATTTTCCAGAAGCTACATGAATGATTAAGATACATTGCATATAAATTCGTGATATTTTTATGCATCACGATACTGCCTATAGTGTCGTTGTTTTAACTGAAAGATAAAAAACAGTATATGGCTTTAAGAGTAATAGTACTGTTATGAAACTTCGTAATTAATTTAAATTTATGCAGATATGCTTTTAAAATTTAATTTTTGGGTTAAAAAGTTTTATTAATGTTTTTTACAGCTAAGGATTGTCATATTTAAGTGTTAGTGCGTCATTTGGAATTTGGAACGGCATATGAGAGATCAAGCATATTTCCTCAAGTTTTTATGTCCGTATTTATTATCATTGTGATGCCTTCAACTAAACCTTTCCCAACTAAATTTTTGAAAATGTACCGGTATATAGAAATGGCCAATTGGCTATGTCAGCCTGTTTGTCTGTCGGATTTTAGGTCCCCGTATACATAGAAGTAAATAAACTCTGGTCTGCCCATGGTGAGGGAGCTGTCTTTTTTTCAAGTTCAATGTCAGTTGATTACTGCCGTGAAATACTGCAGGCAGGGAACAAATTGCTCATAGTGAGAGGAAAACACCAATTATTGAAGATTCCCTATGCTGAGAGGATGACGCCTTTATTATTTTCAATCATAAGACAAGGTCACTGGAACTTATGACATGTACTTGGAAATATTTTGTTTTCGGTTGATATGAAGATATGCATTCACTGTCTAAATTCCCATGCACATGTACATATGTTTCTGCTCATTATTTTGGTCAATTTTATGTTTCTGACAAAATGCCGTTTTCAGGTCAATCATATTTTTGAGATGTTGTCTTTAATATTTCTGCTTTTAATTTAAAATTGTTCAAATATGATGGTCGTATTTTTCAATGTAAGCGTTACTGTTATTAAAATGTAGCCAAAACTGATCAAGGGGATAAAGTTATAGTTTGTATGGTTATAAAGATTTAATTTGGAGACATTCCTTTTACAACGATTTGGAAACAAATTCTCTTGTTTATTATTCTCGACTGTCCTAGGTTGTACTTTGTACCAGTACTTTGCGCATAGAATCATATACCAGTCACATGTAAATGCATAGTACAGTAACTTTGAACTTACACACGAAGTTTTCGACTTCTTTATACATAGAAGTTTATCCGTGCTCTTAAATGCTTGTACAATATAACGTCGAGCCGCCCTTTTTTCAACACCTAGTATAAAAATAAAGCCAAATTAAAAAATAAATTAACATTGTTGACATTTTTTGGCACAAATTACTTACTACACTGTATAGTGAAAATTTAGCAAGACAATGCAACTTCTACATCCATTTGACCATTATGTCTTTGAAACTTTCGAGTTCTATTGAAAACTGTTAATAAACAAATTTTGAAGTGATTTTACAAAACGGGAGATCTTATGATCCCAAAACCATGATTTATGCTAATGTCACAACATAACGAGATAAATATTCAGTAACAGTAAGTTTAGGCAAAAAAAATCATTATAAATGTTCATATCAATGAAATGTCACTCTGTATTTTTCTCAAAAGAACGACACAATGATAATGCCGGTACGACAAGACAAGCCATTGCTGTCAATTGTACCTCTGATTTAATGACTGTTCCCTTCAGCAAATTATCATTTAATTATTCATATGACCGGATTAAAAAAATAAGACATATCAACACTGCAAACTGGTGCTATCGTTTGTCTATTTAGATTGTATTTCTTTATTAACTAGATAAATCGGACCTAGACTTCCCGTATGTTATGACTCCTGCAAAGGTTCTACACCAAAAAGAATTCAATATGTTTGATGATATCTATGGTGCGATGCAATGACCCCATGGCGATCGATCGAACTTTATAAGCACCAAGGCCGGTCAAAAGTAATATACATGGTACATATTAAGGCATCTTAAAGGGAATGCCAATGAGAGTGAATCGTTTTAATATAAAGCTTGTACTTAAGGTTTTTGAACATATATATACTTTTGCAGATATGGATTTGCTTGTTTCCCTTTTCAAGTTTACCCATTCAGACATACTGTGGCGATATTTCACAGGTCTTGGCAAGTTTTGAGTATGCCATTCAGAGCTCAAATGACCGGATCCATGTTTCGTCGAGAGCAACCACTCTATTAAGCATCTGAGCATTTGAGAGTGCGTGCGGCACCCACCGCACGGAGATCTTTCTCACGCCTAAATTCTGCGTCAGAATAACATGAACGGAGCTTTTACGTATCCCCGATTCATACGCAATTTCCTCGCATGTAAATCGTCTATCAGATTTGAGAAGTTGAGCAACAATTTCGGTGTTATCGGCATCTGTAACTGTCACCGGCCTACTTGAGGAGGGCTTCTTGTAAGATTCTTGACGTCCATTATTGAAATCCTTCACCCATCTACAAATAGTGCTAAATCCAACTGCACATGTCGGGTCAAGCTCCTGGAGTGCGTTTAATATTTCAGTCGCTTTCTTTCCGCGCCTACTCTCTATCTTGATATACGCATAAATTTCTTCTCGCGTCAGCGCGAACGCATCGTCCGCCATTGCGTTGTTTGATATGACGTCATCAAAAATGACGTAACGTCACGATGCTTATTAACAGGTGCGCTTACGCGCAAAGAGTTAATTTAGTTACGTGCCAAGTGTTGTGGCTTTATGTTGTTTCAATCAAAAGTTACGAACTAACTCTCATTCATTTTCGGATGACCCTCGTAAGTATGATTTTTTTAAAATATTTACCATGTGTATCTCGTGAAATATTAAATTTTAGAAGAAACCTCAAAATTTTGAAAAATGACTGTAAATTCAAACATACAAAAAGCTGAAATCATCTCTATTTCTGTAAAAGATTTTTTTTTTCTGAAAAAATAGGCTAGTATATAAAGGATATCATACTTGCACAGTAAAAATCATCATTCTTCCAATACTATATTTTATAAATGTACATACATGTATATACAGAATATAATTATACTGCACTTTGGCTTATTGTGGTCATTATAGTTTTTATTCTCATTATATTCAAGAAGAGAGAGAGAGAGAGAGTAATGTATAGCTTTATAAAACAAAATTCTTTTGTTCAGCCTGTCATAAAATAATTGATAATGATAGGGAAGGAAAACAACAGCATTATTGTAAATGTTCGCTTATATTATTGTATATATTATATATATATATAGCATAATATACTATATAATTATATATTATATGGGGTGCCTCGATAGCGTATGGTAACGCACTTCGCATCTCACCAATGCGTCCAGGGCTCTATTCCCGGTTACGTACTTGAGAGGGTACATTGGTCGCCCGTTCCGACACATGCATGTTTTATACGAATTCTCCGGTTTCCTCCCCAAAAAATGATCACATACGGTACCATTTGAGTCATCGAGATGGATTTTTTATAAGTTTTAGGAACTGGCTCGACTTCCACCAACAACACTTAGGACTAAGTTATACTTAAATTCTTAAACTAGGTACATACACATTCCACCATTACTATATTATGAAATATTCAAATATATAACTAAGCTGAAATTGTAAAGGAATGAAATATTTAGGTATTTTATAGAGAAACAAGGCTAACAAAAATCGCCCTTCATTACATGTATGTAAGGTTGACTTAGCGTTAAGAATTGTTGGTGGAATTCGACCCTGTTTCGTAAACTATTATATATGAAATATTTTACATTGAAAATGTATTGCCCCAAATATGGAACAACGGCCAAATAAGCAAGATATCGTTCCGCAAAACGACGAGACTTGTCGAAAGATATGTCATGTTCCCAAATATCTAATCCTTGTGAGATAGTGAGATTAGGTCACGCTACAAATTCACTAATAAATAATAAACATTCAAACAATCTGCTTTCAAGATATTGCATTTAGGAGTGAACTTTGTTTTTGATCGCCCAAATCAATTTGGCAGTCACTAAACTTAATGATCTATGAAGATTAGTGCACACTAAATATTCGCTTCGTATAAAAGCGATCCGAAACAACATTTCCAAAACAATGCTGGATTTAAGGGTTTATTCCGCTTTAATGACCTTGACTCTGACATCAAAGTTTGTTTGAACCCCCAACAAGAACAAATCAGTCGTAGAGATTAATAAATACAACAGATTCACCATTTTTAAGATAATGTTAACTTTAAAAAAAATTTTTTTACTCTTTGCCATTGCTTTTTCAGCTTAAGTCCACGTCAGACTATCATAGAAAACAAATCAGCTGTGGAGAGTCATGAATACCACAGATGCATTAAATCTGAAAGCGATCAGGCACAATAGTTTTAAGACAATGCAAAATGTAAGCCAGGGTTATTTTTTTCATCTTGACCATAAGGTCACTTCGGATCCCACCAAAACTAATCAGCTGCAAAGATTCATGAATATAATAGATTCAGGAGAAAAACCCCGCGAAAGTAATCAATTCAATAATTCAGTAATTCAATTCAATCAAAACAATTTTCGCACTTTGACCTTGACCTTTGACCCGGAAGTCACTTCGGATTGAGACCAACAAATAATTAGCCGTGGAGATTATAACAAACTACAAATTAGCAAGATTCGAAAGCGACCCGACAAACTATACGTGAAAACCTTCTCAACAAACTAAAACACATACATACATACATACAAACTTACAAGAAAAATGTTTTGTCGAAATCTTGTAAAATTGTCTCTTCTGATTGGTCAATAAGCCGTGTACATACATGTAACGCCATATACACTGTGTATATGTATGCGGCACGTCATCAGTATTTATTTACTCAGAAACTGGACTGAATTTTACAGTATAATAAATCCATTATACAGTTTTCTGACAGGGTACATGACTATGTCTAGCGGCTCGTGTGACATAACTTACCTTAGCCGGGAATAAATAGTCATGTACCATGTCAAGAAACTGTATAACTAATAAAATAGCAATACACTACAACATGAACTTCAAAGTTGTAACATACATTTATACTAATTTAAAAGCTAAAATGTTTTGGAAAGACAGAAATATTACATTTGAACCAACGAATGCCTTGGTGCACACTTTCTTTTGTACATTTATATACATGTTTCTAATGTACCGACACGCGGTATTTTTATATGTCGTGGGAATAAATTTTGGAATTGATCAATATATACTATTGACTTGAAGAAGCAGATTCAGCAGAAATTCATGTTCTTAAATGCATGTCGTTGATAATAGAAAATTCTAGCTGTATGAATTGATGCACAGATTTTAGCTAGATGTATTGGGCCAAGCAAGATATTTCTTAACATTGTACTATTAGCTATTGTTCAATACCTTATTGCATTTCAAAGCTTTGATTTTAGTCGTGCATATCATGTTAATCATGTTGATATTTGTATAAAGCAGTTTCGATTTTATCTAAAATTAATTCAGTCACGGCCGTTGTATTTAATCCGGATGTGCACTTGCGTATGAATCATTGGACAGCATCGGAACGAAAACGCGAGGTTGACTTACAACACAAGCCCAACGCACTTCAGTCATTTCTATGAGATTGAGATATTAAGGATATATAAAGAGATTTATGAATTAAATGTTTTTAATCACATAAATTGACACAAGTTAATGGAAATAAGGTGTTAACGATGAAAGGTCTCTCGGGGATTCCTGATTTGATCTGTCAAATTTTTGTCATCACCACAATTGCTTTCGAATCTTTGCAATGTATTAAAATAGAAGATGGAAAATTAGACAAGGAGCTTCTTTTGACTGAATATGGACTGAGTCTTAAGGAATGTCTCCATCAATGTGGAAAACTCTTCGGATGTAAAGCGGTAAATTACGCAAGACGCATACAATCATGTGAGTTCAGCAATGTGACGAAACTAGATCTAGAAGTTAATTTGACAGATGCTGTTGGATATGTTCATGTACAGCTGGATAAAGAAGCCACGATCGTATGTATTAAGTCTTTTTTTCATAGTTTGACGAATTTATTATTCAGTTGTAATTAAATGTAGAATTCTTGCTAGTCTGGAAGGTGATTGACAGGTTGAAGCATGCATATTGACACGGAGTTACTTCCCTTTTACCTCATATAGAAGTGTTCCAGACCGACACTTTGGC
>CM037789.1:57939013-57989013 GCA_021229015.1 Solen grandis | reverse complement strand
TACACTTCTAATTTGTTCATATTATGATGTCATTTTGATTATGATGTGAATTTATGACTATCATAATTATTGCTTTAATGTAGAAAAAGAAAGAAAATCAATATTCAGAAAACATCATACCTCAATGTATAGTAAAAGAAATTGAGAAATATATAAATGAAGCAAACCGAATCTAAATATAATAATTTCTAGAAATCCGACTCATCAAAAATACATAGTGTTAAATATGCTTAATAAGTAGCGATATTTGAAAATATAAAAGTTTAAAGTATTTAAGTATTTTTAATTAAGAAACAAGGTTGGTTATATTTGTCCAAAGTGTGTTAAATAATACTAAAATTCTAAAATAAGGTAGAAGCGCTTTCATCTATTCCAGTTATACTCAAGCACATAAATAAGCTGAGATAACATATTGACTTAATAAGTAAAAAACATTTGTCAAGAAGTGAAATATTGTTATTTTATTAGAGAAAAAAAAAAGGTTTATGAAATTCACCGCTAAGAATTACTAAGCGTTTATTAAGATTAATGAAATTTGAGCCTTGTGACATTGGTTTAGGGAATTAATTTTAAACATTACCAAACTTTAAAAAAAAATCAAAATTTACAGTATGGTATTCAGAACATACCTTTTAACCAGTACAGTAGCTAGCTCACGACTTATTAATTCAAGCACTAGAAGAAATGTTTTTTATATTTTATATGTTCATCTTATCTGACATATTATCATGCTGCACATGTTTTAATTATTTTTTCCAGGTACAGGTCAGTTTTGAAGAAGACGTAAATAATAGAATCTTAAGCTTCATCATATAACATGATGATCTTAGAAACAATAGCACATTCGATATCTACGAGCATATTTCATTCCGTATTATATTTCTTATTATATATCTTATTGAATAAAAAGTACAAATAGATGTTTCTCACAGCAGAGTAAAAGAATTTTAGTTTGAATATCACTAGCAATATCGCTGAAATTGTTACCTTTTTCAAATCTTCATAGTACACAACATGGATGTCCAGGTCTTTGTTCTCACGGATCGCCTTCTGCATAGAGTTCAGATAGTCAGGGTAGGTGCCGTATATAACTAAAAATACATAATAAAGGAGAATCTGTAGTGACGGCTGTATCAAAGAAATGAAGTAACATTTCAAATGGTTGCTTGCCGGGTTACGATAATGCTAGTAAACCTGGGTCACATTGGTTTTACTTAAGTAAAGTAAAATGGAAAAATACATAAACGTCATCAAACGGTTTTTAAAATATTCAACTTTGTCTATTTTTATACTTAATTTTATTTGGTTTTGTTTCTTCGTTTACACGATTGATCTTTATTCATTCATATATATATATGTATATATATATATAACACGCACGCAATAAGAGTAAAAAGCAGTACATTTTTCCGTTAGGAAGTGGGTGACAAAAAAGTTCCATTTTTCCTTGAGTCTGTATGTTGGCACCCATTGATAATAATGATACATTGACACAGTCGTGTCTTTAGGGTTCCGTGCCAACAGGATAATTTTTCCCTTTTCCAAAAACGACGCCGGAGCTCGGCCTAATTGTGTATGCATGTGGATGACTCTTGGACTTGGCAGCGACAGGTATTTTTCCTTGGGCAATGCCTCCACACACATTGGCATATACGAAGGTGAATTTTCAATAGGTCCATCATACATAAGTAAATTGATTAGGTTGTTTACCCAGTGGGTGCCTGGAATTTAGTATGAAAATATTTATAAATGGAAGGTTTGTAGTATTTATCTTAATACACATCACAATGATTTATGAAATATAATTTTATCTATGTTCAATAATTATTTGGTTCAGAATTCAAAAATACAAACAGATTTGAAATATTTTGTTATGTATATATATTATGTAGCAATTTCCTTTTTTATTTAATTGTCAAGATTCCACTTGATTGAGCCTCTTCTTTTAAAACATGAGGAAGTAAATGGAAAGAATTCTTCTGTTTTATGAAAATATGAACATGCAATTACACCCCGATGTAGAAACTGTGTCGTACCTGTTTTCAAATAGGTACACAGCAATACATCTCCATCATTATACTCAATATCCTTTATCTCTTGAAGTTTATCTGCCAGCGAATGGTTCGGGTATATTTCCAGGAGGAACTTCGGAACAGCGACTTCTTCTAAGTGGACCATATTAACGATTAATTCTCCATTTTCGTCAACTATGTCGATGTCTTTCTCCATTCTGCTCACCTAACATTTTAATATTTGATGGAAACGAACAAATATTATAAATTAAACATTTATACAAAATGCATAACAACCTTTATAGTTCATGTTAATGTAGTTAATAAATAGATGAACGAACGTTCCTGGTTGCCCAATTGGTTCAAGCATCGGGAGCGGTAGGTCGCTGGTTCGATCACTGGCCGCGACATATCAAAGTCGTAAAAAAGGTACTGGTATAACTCACTTGCTTGCCGCGCAGCTTATAAGTGTAGTTCCAGAGGATTGAATGGCCTTGTGTCAGGATAATGTGACTGGGCGTGATATCATGCCATATCTCTACGGCATGATATTGCAGTGTGGCAGCACTATATCTATCTCAAATATACATAGTCTCAAAATCACTGAAATACCGTTAAATCAATCAAACAAATAAATATATGACCAAGTGTGTATAATCATTATAAAACTTTAAAACGCTAATTATTCAGGCACACATGTGCTTGTCAAACACGTGCGTATTTATTTTCATATTTGAGGTCTGCAGAAACAGACATGTATTTACATACTTTAAGTATGTACACGTATGCATATTTATTAACACACAGTAAGATATTTTAAATGAATAAAACATAATGCTTAAACAAGTTACTCACGTTTATTTACCTTTTACCAATGACATGAACCCTTTCATTATCTGTAGCCTTGACTGAGGTACACAGTGAAATTATCATAACTTGTATACACTTGTGAACTCTACACACACATCTTTGTAGAGAGATAGTTCCGTTGTTCTAAAAATAACTGACTGCTCTAGTTTATCAGGCAAGTGTTGTTGCAATAAATGTAAGATAAATTAATCATATTAACTTTGTTTGTTCAGTTGCACTTAACTAAATGATTACAATTACATAAATACTTATACATAGACAGCTTAGCGCACCTGCCTATAAAGAACATGTTAAAAGAAAAAGAACGATGTTGTTTATAAGTCATCAAATCGTAAACTTGAACAATTAAAATTATGCAAATATTTAAAAGCGTTCACAAAATCCCTTGATTATATATATCGCTGCCCTATTTTGTGATCACCTTGTTTGATGATACAAACCCATTCAAATCGTTGTGTAAAGTTTAATAGAAAAAAGCCAATGTAGTGAATGGCCGTAATAACCGACACGGTGATCGCTGACAAAAGGTTTATTCGGTATCCATGGTATCTGGCATAGTCGAGCTGTAGGTTGTCTGTGGAGGTCTGTCTGCCAAATCGCTTGCTTGACAGCTATATATACTGGAGAGGCCTCCATGGCCGAGAGGGTAAAGTCGCTGGCTTTACATTTTCATGTGAGGAAGCCTTCCGGCTGGCTTGCGGTAGGTCGGTGGTTCTACCCGGATGCCTCCGTGCATTTGGGGTCTTCCTCCACCTGTAATTAGCTGGACGTCGCTATATGACTGAAATACTGTTGAAGCGACGGTAAACTCAAATAGTCATAGTCATATATACTGGACCGTAGCAATGTGTATCGCAGCCAAACAGAAACTTTAAACATCAGGGATGAACATCAGAAGTTAAGTATTAACATCATTCCCATAGTGGTAATAGCCGCTGCATAACCAGAACATCATGTTATCATCTATCTATCATGTCAATCTAACTCATTGCACATACCCTATTGACAGAAGAGACATAATCCGACTTAGAAGAACAATAGCGCCTTGCTTGTGTCCGATAATATTACAAGTTTTATTTCCGCTAATATGTTTTCATCCTTGAAAATAAAGGAGAAATAAATTACCAACAAGCAACAACCCGTTATTTGATGTTTTACAAGAACAAACATAATGTTGTTCGATGATTTCAAGGGTTAATAGATGTTTTTTTAAAGATTGTCTTTAATATGTTTCAGAAAAGTCTAAAAACGTTTAGATGTATAGCAGATATGGTGAAATATAATAAAGTAAAATAAAAAATAAACAACTTTGAACAAAGAACTTATTTACAGTTTTGTTTCTTTTGGCTGCTATATTTTTATTTGCAGTATGGACACAGAAAACTGCTGTGTCTCCGGATGACACGCTCAGAAGTACAATATGAGAGATGAACCCAGTGATTGCACTTATCACATTGAGCCCACCCAATGATCTTTAGATTGTCACTTATCCCTGGTGGCGATATACGTCCACATACACAACATTTATCACTGTCATCATCGATTTCATCATAAGATGATGCAATGGTGTCATATTCAGACTGAATCAAGGCCTTTTTATTATTTTGGATGGTTTTGGGCACGATTGCAATGACATCACATTATTTGTTGTCTTATTTTCCTTGTTTGGAATATTTTTGTTCTCAATGTATTTATTGATGCTATCAAAATATTCATCATTTGTGATTGCCTTTCCAACAGCTTCAGGTTTCATTGTTGCTTTCTTCCTCTTATCATTGCAAGTACAATCCATTTTTGTGATACTTTCATTCATTTTCAGGAACTCCTCTACTGCCTCTGGACCTTTCATCACAGCTTTTACTTTTTCAATAGGGTCTTTTTCTCTAAAGCTTTCGCATGGCAAAAGTTGTTGCGTTGAAATTGCATTTTCATTCAAGGGGTATATCTCTGTTTTACGAAAGCCAGCTTGGATACTTAAGGGTTTGAGCGCCTTTAAATATGCTCTTGATGCAAGACTGCCTATGTTATATTTTGTAATTATTTGACCCATGTGTCTAGACATGTATTGTGCACATTTACTGTAATAAAATTCTTTGAAGGGTCGAAAAATTGCAACATCAAGTGGTTGCAACAAATGTGATGTATGTGCTGGCAACACAAACAATATGATCCAATGCTCACGGGCCCATTTGATAGTTTCAGGACTTTTGTGAGATGAATGACCATCAACGGTCGGCAAAATTGGTTGATTATCAGCGCTGGATGGTCGAACAAAAGGCAGGAAGTGATTTTCAAGATAAAATTGAATATATCACTGTTTGACCATCCAGTCTCTGACATTTTTGCATTTGCGCCTATGCATGCACCTTTCAACAGCTCAGGATTCCATCTCTTACCCTAAAAAATAAAAAAGGTGGAATTGTGTTTCCAATTGCATTTGCACATTCAATTACAGTTGTTGCAACTGACCGTGGTAAGGTTATTGCTTGGGGTTTATCATTTAGATCAGATAATATATTGCCTGGTTTATGATCTGGCTGAATAGCAGTCTCGTAAAGATTGTATATACAATGATGCTTATTCAGCAGACCATGTTCAGTAAGTACCATCCGCAAATTTGAAAAATATGTCGCAATTATCTCAGGAGTGGAAAATGTGCCCTTATAGTTTCGAGCTGACTAGGCCTCAAAGAAGCAATATCACCTTCCAATCGCTGAAGGAAAGCATATAAACACTTGTTGCTGAGAGGTTTGTTATTTGCTTTTTTTCCAAGTTCATAAGCCATTTCTCCAGCTACTCTCTGAAGATAAACATTAGTCATTCCATAACCTATTTCAGCCCATGCTTTTAGAAAATCTATAATTTTTTGCTCCTCTTCCCTTCTAAACATTGTCTCATTCCCAAATTTTCCCTAATACCATATCTCTTAAATTTTGCTGCGGTACATTAAAGATTCTTGCCGCCTTCTTCACAGGATATCCCTTCTCTTTAACCAGTTTATATGCTTGCAACATGACCTCTGAAGAGTATTTGCGGTATTGATGTTTTTTGTTGTTGTTGTTGTTTTTCCTAAAAATACTGGAATTTATCATTTTATTTCATCTCATATTTCTTTTCTAATATCATTTATAATTAATATAATTTAATACATCATTTAATATTGTTTATTAACAAACATCTAGTCACTATTTAGGGTACTACCAATGATAATAAAATGAAATATAAAAAGAGATAATTAGGGAAAAATTGGAACATAACTCTTGAATGTAACTATACTTTCGTCCAAGCAAACACAGGAAATCGATAAAGTTTACACAGAGCGTTCTTGTGATGCGGACGAAAAGCGGAAATTGCAGAAGATAAAAAATAAAAATAGAAAAAGGAGTGAAAAATGGATAAAAAGATGGTGACAAATGTATCAGTAAGGTATTTACCTGTTTTAACCGCATTTTGCTGGTTATTTGGAATCACAACATGAAAATATGTCATCACGAAACTCGCCTAGTATTCGGACATTACCTAGTGCGGCACGAGCGGAAATTCGGATTTATTTTTAGGTCACGAAACTAGTGAAAGGGCCGAATTTAGGAGAAAGTACGATGCCCCTTTCTGTCTTACCAATGATCATATTACATTCGAGTATATTCGATAAAATATTAATACACATCATACGTATATTGCAATGTAAGTCTTGAATGATTTACTCTCCCTGTTATACAAAGGGTTATTTATGTAAAACATTAAAGGCTATACAGATGAAAACACTTGATGATGGATTTTTACTCATCTAAATGTTCATGTTTCCTTGTATTGTGCTACCCAAAGTGTTTTAAACGTTTGGAGAATATGTCTGTTTCCTGTGATCACCTTTCGACCACCGTGCGGCAACAACAATTTTCTTTAAATTACATCTTTGAAACCGCTAGATAGAAAATGATGAAACTTTGCATGAATGATCTTTAGGTTGTCTTTCACAAAAGTTGCTTAAATAAACTTGACAATAAACTTGACCAACGCACGTCTAGTCTCTAGTTGTCATGGTAAACATCCGAACTTGAACAAGAGGGCCGTAGAGGCCCTGGATCACTCAACTGAGTATAGGGTTACCCAAGAAACATCTGTATTCAATCATATTAAAATTTGGCCAATAGTTTTGAAGAAGATGATTTTTAAAGTTATTTTTTTTCTTTCCATTGCCATGGCAACCAGAGTTGTACATGGATCAAGGTCATTTTAATCCCTGCCAAGTTTAATCAAATTCTGTCCAGCGGTTTCAGAGGAGGTGTTGTTTTAGAGTTTTCTCTAAATACATTTAAGGCAAGTTAGCTCCTGGCGGTCATGTTTTTTTACGGATCGAAAAGTTTTAGCAATCTTGGCAGAGGGTTACCCAAGGAACATCTGTACTAAAACATTTTGAAATCTGGCCAGCAGTTTTAAAGGAGATGAATTTTAAATTTTGCATATCTTTTTTCTTTCCGTTGCCATGGAAACCAGAGTTCTATATGGATCAAGTTTATTTTAGCAACTTTTGTGAAGGTACACCCAAGAATCGTTCCTGCCAAGTTTAATCAAATTCTGTCTAGCAGTTTCAGAGAAGATTTCGTTTAAGATTTTTTATAATATACATATAATTCAAATTAACCCCGCCCCAGGCAGCCATGATTTTTTTTTTTTTACGGATCGGAATTTTTTTTTTAGCAATCTTGGTAGAGGGTTACCAAAGGAACATCTGTACTAAAACATTTTGAAATCTGGTCAGTAGTTTTGAAGGAGATGAATTTTAAATTGTTCATATTGTTTTCTTTCTGTTGCCATGGAAACCAGAGTTCAACATGGATCAAGTTTATTTTAGCAACTTTTGTGAAGGTTCACCTAAGGATCATCCCTGCCAAGTGTAATCAAATTCTGTCCAGTGGTTTCAGAGATGTAATTTAAAGCAAACTGTTGACGACGGACGCCGGGTGATTCTTATAGCTCACCTTGAGCACATTGTGTTCAAGTGAGCTTAAAATTCTTCTCTTTTGAATCCAGTGGTCAGAATAAAATATAATTTAGCACAAATGGTCAACTCAAGGATGTCTACCATAATCACTAAAATAAAGTCGATGTTTATCACTTGAAAATGAGGGCATTTGAGGGTCGGTTAATTCCCCTGTATACTCTTTATAGAAATTTCAAAATTCCTCTTCTATGAAGACAACGACCAGGATTACATTTAGCACAAATTGTCACCTCATGGTTGTCTACCATAATTGCTTAAATAAAGTTGATCCCATGATAAATAAGGCCCTTAGGGGCCATATAGGCCTCTTGTTCTTTATGTTAATTAATATCATTTTATCGGTATTACCAAAGACATTCATCCAGAAATCTATGTCGCTTGCAATTCCGTGAAAAACTAAAAGAACTGCCAACCGTTTCAATATTTCGACTTTTTCTTGGAATATACAGGTTACATGCTATATTTTTATACAGTGTTTAACTATTAAACTTTCTGTCAATAATTATTAAACCAAATTTATTTTTGATGCATACAACAAATGACGTGTATGGTATAAATAATGAAAATGGTCAACCAATATTGAATTACAATCGTATTAAGGTACATTATAAGTAATTCAGCCCTAGTTCATTATTATACTTTGACGTATATAACTGATTAATAATTACTAGTTCTTTTACTGTATTATTGCATCGCACAAGACAGAACTTAACGATCCCATATATTTATCAAGGCACAGATATTGACAACTGTCACCCAGCTTTGGAATATGGTTATGTTACAAAAATGTAATTCATATTAGTTTCATAAATTGACAAAGCACACAGTTATTCCCCATTAATAACGAGTCCATTATGCATTCTGGAAATAAAACATCACACATTCTTCATCAGTGCCTCCCACTCGGCGTCTAAAGCTTTACTCTGGGCCACCGTAAAACGTTCTTCCAGCCACCGATCTTCCTTTTAAATAAAAGTTGTTTCATATAAATCATAATTCAAAAGATTGTTATGGAATAGCAATACAATGTTTTGCAGTCTACATCAAATGTGTTTAGAAATCATGATCTATAAACATCTTTTTGAATTTAAAACGTGAATACATCAAAATAGTAAACAGAAAACGTAGCACTATGGTAAAATGAATCGTGATTTGTAAATGTCCATAAATTATGATTTGCAGTTTTGAAGAATGCGCCCAGAAGACACCCATTTTTCAAGTTTATATGATTCCTAAGCAATTCTGATTAGTAAAGAATGCATGACGTAGGGCTAAAATATCACTGCAGCAGATATATTTTTACATAGGTTTTTATGACTTCAAGTAGTGAATTTGATGGTAATTCTAGCGAAAGCTCTTTTGACACTTTAAACATCTTTTATATCTGTAAATGTTTTTTGTCCTTAAAATGAACAACATTTATTAAGTTTACTTTGTTAAAATAAAAGAAACAGAAAAAATGGTTCAAATGTTTTTGTCGGAAATTGGTCGAAAGGCATTAAATCGTATTAAAAGAAACTACAGGTAGTAAAGACCTTCCCGAATAGCATTTTCTTGCCATTTTTTTCGGCGAAAGTATCGGTCTTTCCTTCATTAATATTGTTGTCGGATATATATTATGAAAATATAGTTTGTGCTTTAGATATGACAAATACAAGATATTGTAATACCAGACGTAATTATACCTTTTCAAATTAATACTACCAAGTCTAAGGTGTATAAGAATGTAGAGAGGGTAAATAAAGTCTACGCTTCATGTCCATTATAGATGTATTTATTTAGTTGACATATATAACGAAACAAACTTAAAATTATAATATCAGTAAAGAATCAAAAGCAAAAAAGTCAACACTAATATATATTGAAAAACAGTACAAACATTCTGAGGCTATTTTCCAAATACATTCCAGAAATGGATTGAAAATTATTTATCATAGTAATACTCTCTAGACTAGTACAGTTGTCCCATTTTCAATATCCATAGAAGCCAATGAGTTTCAATACGAAATTATTAATAAACGTATGAGCAAGGTAAACGTGGAGAGAGTGAGACCATTGAGACAAGATAAGTAGCAAAGATGGCAGTAAAATAGTATTATAGTTACAAAAGCACTCGTTCATCCACTGTTTGTCACAAACAAAAAAGACTCCTATGCAGAAAAACTTGTCATCACATGTAGGTCATGAAAGATTTATAGACAGACATTTTAAATATATGCAGCACAATACATAATATCACATGTATGTTTTTTTAAGTACGCCTTACTGTACCAAATGCCGACTCCAGACCTCTAGTCACTGTCTTAATAAAGAGCGACACCAATAATACGCTGACAAACAATAATAATCGGATAATCGGTAAATGCAATCCGTTTGTATATCTTTCCGTACGTTATGGTATTTGTTATATATTTTCAATACCTTGAAATAGTGTGTTTTTTTTCTCATTTTTTTTAAATGTTTGAGGAGTATATATAGATATCCGTCTAGGAATTCCATATCTAAGTTAACTGATCAGATGTCTTCTAACCAAATCAGCAGTATAATTGCACTTTAGCCGATATAAGACTATCAGCTATCATTCATTTTATATTCTCTGATTTCTACGAATTGCGATTAACCCTATAAGCTAATGCATGTAAGTTAAATAAATCTGCTTTAAAGGTTTCGAGCCGCTAATCCAGTATAATATGTACTATCAGCATATATCATTTGTACACGGCTGATATTAACATAGTATTGGTTATAAATCATAGAACGTGTGTTTCAGTCCTTGTATATGTGTCCTGATAGTAACAAAAAAGATAAACATGTAACAATTAACCTATGACGTAATATAAGTTTGAATCGGACTTGAACATAAGTTCAAAGAAATACATACACATACTTAAGAGTTGCAAGGATATACGAGCAAAGAAAAATATCATAATACTCGTTCTATACGTATGCGTATTTTATGTAATCAACTCATGCATATACATGTATGTATAAGTCGGTGTATTTTCATCTCTGCTTCAAATTTAAATGATTCGGCTCATCAGTATTCAAAACACATTGTCATCTCAACAAATATGATCATTTCATCTTTTTGAAAAGATGTTCTTTTTAACTTCGTTGTAATTATGATAAAAATAATGTTCAGACATGCACATTTATTTCAGTTTTTTATAGTTAAACTTGAGATTTTTTAAAGTACATATAGTTTTCATTACATAGGAAAGTTAACATTCCCTCATCGTTAACAACTTGCACACATAGTAGAGATAATGATACACTTCAAGACAATTTGGCAAAGTGTTCCTCATAAAATATGACTCCATTATGTATATTGAAATTGAAACATGCTGTCTTTCATCAGTGCATTCCATTCGGCGTCAAAAGCTTCATTCTGGGCCACCGTAAAATGATTCTTCCAGTCACCGATTTCCCCTTAAAATGAAGATTAACAAGATTTCAAAAGTTTCATTATTATCAAATAGAATTTATTGTAGATATTTTATTATATACTTAAAAAAATTGTAGTATTCGAGCTATGAAATGTTTGGATGATGACACAGCTTATATCGTTCTTTTAAAAGCTTACCCGAATACTTACTATTTCAGATGTAATTTAGCAATTACGAAGTTTCAGCTACTGAATAATCATAAATTTCGCGGGGGACAAATTATCGTCAATTTCGGTTGACTTTATGTACGAATATTATAGAAAAAGACGAACATATGTACTAGCGAAATTGACTTGTTTACATATTCCATGAAGTTTAATGTCAGCAAAAACTATGATTTTACAGCATACATTGTATCAGTGATACAAATACAGAGGGTTCTTTCTAGATAAATTTTTCGAGGGAGGGGGCATGATATGTGTGTTGTTCTTGAGAAGCGTTTTTCTGTAAAGGTTAAGCTAAACTAGAACTCATTATATGAATGTGTCCCGGTATATAGGTTAAATGGGTTAACCGCCTGTTCTAAAATTAGGTCTTGATCTTTGGCAGTGTTCCACGTTTGACTTGTGCTGCTCTGAGGATGGGAATATTTTTCAATTTACTGACTGGGAATGACATTTTCATTTAACGAGAGAGGTACCATCTACAGTATAAAATGCATTAAAAACCGAGCTATCTGATCAAACCATACACATGCAGCGAAAAAAAAATATATTGAAAAAGAAACTGACCTTTCCTATAAACAATTTGCTTCCCATTTTTATCTCTGAAAAAAGCATCGGTCTTTCCTTCGTTAATATCGTTACCCAGCCTTTTCAATGTGCATCTTTGCAGTACTGCCTGTAACCTCTCGTCACTGTGGTTGTAGCCCAGGTGTTTCTGCACCTTCCGCAATTCTCGAAGACTATTCTAATTATGCATGATACACATTTAACTGGATACTTTTCATCTGTTTATGTAATAATGAAGTATTTGTGATAACAGTGTTTATTTATGGCAACTCTTATTCTTGAGCTAAACTAAAAGTAAATAAAGGCAATTATCAGATAAATTATGAAAAGAGAAGTTTCATAAGCTTAAAAATGATAAGTTATATTTCAGTTCATAGAAATCCGAAGAGTGAGACTGGTTCCACCAATAAAATTTGGAGTAAAACTACTAAAAAAAATTATTACTCTAATAACTAACAGCATTAAAATGAAATATTTGGGTATTTTCATTAGAGAAACAAGGTTGATGAAATTCAACATAAAGTATTTAACAAGTATTACTTAGCGCTTAGTATGGTTGGTCATACTCGAGTCTGGTTTCATTAATTTAAAGATCTTAGACCTAACTTAAGTATATTCAAAGATAAAGTTATAGTTGTGTATTTAGGACATACAATTTTAACCGTCACAGTAAGTCAAACATAAATATATTATTTCGAGCTACAGAAGTAACGTTAACATATTTCATCCTATCTTCATGAGCATTCCACTTAAATGTCATATATTTATTCTTTTCTGTCAGGTAAAGTTCCGTATGATGAAAATGTAGTTTGAAAAACCAAAACAAAAAAACAACAACAAAAAAACAGACGCCCAAGAAGAACAGAAGCACGAGAAAAAGAGACGCACGAGAAGCAACATCGTATAGATATATATAATTCGGTAATAAGCATAGACTTAACACGCATTATCAAAAAATGTAAACAGTGTGTTAAAACTTACTATTTTGTCGAGTAAACAGAATATATTATTCACAGAATAGTCTGACAATTGCCTTTTAGAATCTAATTGCAATATCGAAGGTATTGTTACCTTTTTCAAATCTTCGTAGTACAAAACATGGATATCCAGGTCTTGGTTATCACGGATCGCCTTCTGCGTGGAGTTTAGATAGTCAGGGTAGGTTTCATATATAACTACAAAAGAACGATTAAAACAAGATAAGTGAGGGCTGTATCATGGAAATATGGTGACTTTTTTTATTTATGCTTGCCGCGTTAAGACAATAGTAATTAATCTGAGTAAAATGGGTAATAATTTAGTATGTAACATCTTATTTGTGTAAAACAGGTGTTCATTCTTAAATTTTAGTACTTTTTATGCAAGAAAATTGGAAGTAGTATATAAAGTGCATCTTTTATTTCATTTATTTAGAAACGATCACATTTTCTTTGAATTATATGTAGTTTTGTTCCTTTTTATACTCTTTGTGTACATTAAATCTTTATTAATGTATGGAATTATATTTTGACCAATGGGATTGTAGTATTTTTCAAAACTTTCGATCGGTTTAACTCGTGAAACCACTTGGTTTAATGGGTAACCTAGTATATACCACCAATCTTTGTGCGCATGCTTGTAGAGATGGACTTGGATAGTAACGTCAAACATAATTCCATACATTAAGTAGGTTAATGTTTGTTATCGAGGGTTTAACAAGTTAAACCGCTCGCTCGGCTGTGCCGAGCTTGAGCGGTTTAATTTGTTAAACCCTCGATAACAAACATTAACCTATACATATATATAATACAGTTAATATAACGCAAACATACACGCAAGAACTAAAATGAAAGTAAAAGAAAGAAAAATGAAAAGTACATTTTTCCTTAAGAAAATGGGTGACAAAAAAGTTCCATTTTTCCTGGAGTCTGTATGTCGGCATCCATTGATAATAATGATACATTGATACCGCCGTGTCTTTAGGGTTCCGTGCCACAAAGATAATTTTTGCATATTTCAAAAACGACGTCGGAGCTCGGCCCAGTTGTGTATGCATGTGAATGACTTTTGGACTTGGCACTGACAGGTTATTATCTTTTGACAAGGCCTCTACACACATTGGCATATACGATGGTGAATCTTCAATGGGTCCATCATACATAAGTAGGTTTATCAGGTTGTTTACCCAGTGGGTACCTGAAACACATGTCAAAGATATAAATGGAAAGTTTGTTGTCACATATTTATTTATCAATTATGAACTTTTCCTCTCTTAGATATTATTTGATTCGATCTTACAGTGTTTTTTTTTTTAATGCCTTGAACTTTGGTCTTACCTGTTTTTGAAAAGGAACACAGCAATACATCTCCATCATTATACTCGATATTCTTTATCTCTTGGAGTTTTTCTGCCACTGACTTATTCGGATATGTTTCGAGAAGGAACTTAGGAACGGCGATATCTTCAAAGTGGACCATCTGAACGATTAATTCTCCATTTTCGTCAACTATATCGACGTTTTTCTCCATTCTGTTGATCTGATCTATAATATTTCATTATCATAAGACATTAAGATAATAATTGTAGAAATAGAATATGATAGAAATAAACATTTAAACATAATACATTATCATCGTTATATTTTATGTCAATTAGTTAATAAGTAGATTAATTACATTGTGCAACCTTTATCTGACTGTAAAGCACTAAACAACGATCACAAGTAACCTTGTGCCTCCATTACGAGCCGACTGGAATGTACTGATACAAATATATATTATTTATCAAGCAAAATGTATAGAGTCATATACGTTTGATATTCAAATGATAAAAATGCATATAGTTGTAGACATGTTACGAGTTCCGATAATGATCAACACTTAGTACATACTATTTTGTGTTAGTTACCATTCATATATCGGTATATTGTAATCACTTTGAACATTTTCAATTGAAAGAACGTCACCTTTCAAAGTGATTACGTCGTTCATTTGTACACATGTTGTTGTTGTGTTTACTCTTTATGAACATTTCTATGTCGTTGTTTAACATGTAATGAAGGAGAAGGACTGAATCTAAGTTGGTAGAATGTTTAGTCCAACCCTATTTCAAGTTATTATATGCAATAAGATATGTCTAAACTATTCATAAACTGGGGCGGACTTGGCATTTTTGTGAATTATTAGAATGTTTACTAGTTTTATTGACAATATGAGGAACTTTTATATGTTTATACACTATGATTTGACTGACATCCGCCAAAGTCTCCCTTTCTATAAATATAAGGTAGCTTCGAATCTATTTAAAAGTGCACCAGGACACTATACCTATATTACTACTAGAAACGAAGTCTCGATGATATGATCTAATGTTGTTTCATACACAGAAAGAGAAAAATTAAGAGTAAATGAAGAATGCGCTTTCATACCATGAGCATATTTCTTTGTTGTTTTTGGTTTGTTTTTGTTTTAGTAGCGTATTCACATTAAACAATTGAAAAAAAGTTTATAGGAACGTATTCGACTAATGCAAAAATACTATATTGACCAAGCAGTAACATCATTTTGATAAACGGTGCCAAGAATGTTTTCTTTTGAAATGTTTATGGCGAAAACATTAAAATGATGTCAAAAGAGTCCATACGGGAAAATCAAGCAAGAAAAGTGTGAATAAAAAGATTGCAGGGATAGAAAGAACATTGATAAAAGAACGAAACCAAGAAATAATTATAACACACGTTTTCATCTCTGTCTGACACTCACAGCAACAATTAGAGGGTCAAGATGGCCCTGTTTCGCTCACTTGAGAAACATGACCTTCATTGCCTGTACAATATAACTATCTTATACCATAGCACCGTATTTATAATCAATGCAGAAATACAGCAATATCCTTTCAATTCAACACACGAAATAGAACCGGTTGTGTTGTCAAAATTCCAAGGCCGTAGCTTTAAATATCGAGAACAGGATATTTGGTAAACATCAAGGTAGCCAGGGTCAAAGTTCATTTCCAGACATAAAACGGCAAATTCCGCGCACCGCTTACGTCACGTCACACTTTAACCACTGCCACCACACAAGCCACGTGATGGTGGTTGAAACCATGTGACCAACACTAATAGTTTTATAAATTAATATTATTTGATTTTATTTTTTACTTTTCTCATAATCATGAATGTTATTTTCGTGGAATATAACGAAACTGGCATGATTATTTAACACTAAAGTCAAAAGTGAAAAAAGTAAATTCGGCGATTATCAGCCGAATCTGCTTGTGGTGGCAGTGGTTATCGACAACTGTAAGGGGAGGTAAGTATTGCGGCGGAGTTTGATAAAACGGTACCTGCGGTCCAAATTTGAGTGTCACACCTCCTTGAGTAAGTCCCCATGTGAAATTTAACTATTTAAAAAAGTAATCATCGGGCGTAGCCAGTTTGGACCCTAGGACCACCAGACAATGACACACGCCAAACATCAGAGCTCAAGATCTCGAAGATTTTTATTTGTTCCCCTTCATGAGTCTAATAAAACCAAGTGACCCTTTAGGCAGGGCAAATTTTGATGTCCGGGTCATTATATGAACAAACTTGAACAAATTTGGTAGAGATCTGCACACCAGATATTTAAACTCCAGAGTTCTTCCTTCATAGGTTATATGAAAAAACAAAAAAAAACAAGTGACTCCTGGGCCGATGCTAATTTAAACCCCAGGGTCATGATTTGAATTCACTTGGTAGACATCCATTGGGTGACGTAACACACAAAATATCTAAACTCTAGGCATTGCGGTTTTGAAAAAGATTTTCAAAGATGGCATTTTAAACGTATATCTAGCTCCTGTGATATACTTTTCCAACCAATCAAAGCAATCTCGAAATAGGGTCTCATGAGGGCCAATACTGTTAATTTTGGTCAAGGTCCATTGAGCGGTTTAGGAGGAGATATTATTCAAAGGAAATTATTGACGACGGACTCACTTACGTCAGAGGGTTCTACATGTAAGTATAAAAATAAAATATAATATAAAAACCCTTAATATTTAGCTGTATTGCAATACAGTAAAATAGTATGATATAATAGCGATTCCTGTACAGAAAAAGAATGTAAACAGTTAAATTTGTTATAAATGTAAAAATTAAAGCTTTCACTGACGATGGACGCACTAACGACGCACCACCCTGATAGCTTATCATGAACATGTGCTCAGTTGAGCAAAAAAAAAAAAAATACTTTAATTAACCCTTTCCCTCATATAGACTCATTTTGACGCACTCAATAGGTACCACATAAAGCCTGATCTGCAGAAAACCAGTTAAACCTTACCAAATTTAATTATAAAGTCCTCATTTCCAGACCACTGAGGAGCAGCGAACAGCATAAAACCTAATCAGCCTGCGAGTTACACGCAGGCTGATATGGTTTTATGTTGTTCGCATAGGTCTTTTCATGGTTTCCTCTATGAGGGAAAGGGTTAACACATAGTTTTAACATATAAAAATAAAGATATGGTTATCACATGTAACACTGGTCATGAAACAATATATCACAAAGTTAAAGATAAAGGTACCGGTCCCGTTGGCCGAGTGGTTAGAGCGTACGGAATTGGGAGGTCGTAGGTTCGATCCCCGGCCGCGACATACCAAATTGGTAAATATGGTACTGGTATAGCTCCCTTGCTTGGCGCTGGGCATTTAAGGGTAGTTCCAGGACTGGTTGGCCAGGTGTAAGGAATATGTGACTGGGTGTGGTATCATACCACATGTCTACGGCGTGATACTGCAGTGTGGCAACACTATATCTGTCTCAAGTAGACATCGTCTCCAAATGAACAAACAAAACCAATACACAAACAAACAAAAAAGACAAAGGCAAAGCCGAATTGATTCTTATTTTCTAATAGAAAGCAATAGTCCAGTAGTAGGAATCGCATCTAAGAATAGAGAGGTCCAGGGTTCTAACCTTGCCAGGAACAGTGCTAACTTCTTTGAGCAAAAAAAAAAAATACCCCGCATTGTTTCACTTCACCGAGGTGTTATTGTGTACCTGAGCGGGCGATATAAGTTTTTGGCGCCATAGTGTTTGCTACCATAAACGGAGTGAAAGACACTCCTCAGGGAGATCCATAGTTTGATACTAGTAGCCCAATGACCAGGGATTAAAGCTGTCGGTGAACGTTTGCGCAGCATGAAACTTAACATTATAAAATGTATTCATTTACTTAACAATGAATCAAAACAGTTTTGTACTATGATTTTTAGTCTGTTAAATAAATGCAAAATAGGTACAATGCACATGCATTTTGATCAACAAAACATGTGAAAAGTTAAAAAGAAATGTAAGATCAAACGTGAACTAAATTTATATTATAGAAAATGTGCACTACTCAGATTAACAAAGGAGGTACTAGGAGAAAATTAGCATAAACACTTACAAATACATCCAAAGCTAATAAAAGCACACACTTAACATGTATATGAAAGAAGAGAAAACTAGATGGGTGTTCCGCGGAACACTTATGTAGCCTGAATGCCAGCAGTTGTCACAGAAAATATAACCATCAAACAACAAAAAAATATGAAATTCGTTCTACCCACAAGTTATCACTATAAAAAATGTCCCGTAATTTGACGCCAACACCCACATATAAAAGTGACCCCTATCTATTTACGTTGCTATGCAGGTGGCACAACAGCAATATTTGGGGCTCCTATGTATTGTACGTCAACACCTCATAGGGTATCTATGACCTAAGTTTGAAATGCATCCACCATAAAGTATAGTAGTAATGCTATGGACAAAACCCATTTTACAAAATGTATAAAGGGGGGGGGGGGGGGTAATTAAAGAATTATGGGAGGTAGAATTCAAGTTTTCCTGAGCATTGCACTTCTACACCTCGTAAAGTATCCCTGATCCAAGTTTAGAGTGAATCCATGAAAAGTGTTGAAGTTATGTTCCGGACATTTGTTTTATACAAATTCAACTGAGGGGGATTAATTCAAGAATAAGATTAGCTAGAATTATGGTACACCTCATAATGTATCCATGTACCAAGTTTGATTTAAATCCATGCAATATTTTTGAAGTTATGCCATGGACAAGAAAATATGACGACGACGACATCGATGACGGACAAAGTGATCCTTATGTGTCTGCAATGCTACGCAGACGACACAAAAATCTGGTTACTCGAGTGAAAAATAAAATAAAGGCAAGCATATTCATGTTTTAACCAATCTGATTTGCATACAGAGACCAAAATAAAGCACACGCTTACATGTGTGCAAAATAAACAATACCCAGACGTTTTTACAGATGGAAAACACATTAACGTTTACCAGCGTTTACTATTAACATATCTGCCTACCGGGTAACAGATGTTAAATAAACAATACCGACAAAAATGTGTGTAAACGTATTTACAAAAGAAAAAAGATAAAAATAATTAATTTTTATAAAAAGGAAATATAACACAAATGGTACAAATATCTGCTGTAAAATAACAGTTAAGCGCATTGAAAATGTAAATCAAATTACGCAATTTTATATTTTTGATGGATGTCAAGATACTCTCATTGCTTACATTTTGCATTGGCGAGTATTTTCGAAGGCGGTCTGTAATCGCATGTAATTTTAATTTGAAAAACAATCGGCAAATCACACTTTGTTAAGCTGCTATATGACGTCATCAATTTATGCACTCGTGATTCATATCGGAGACATACGGAAGGTCTCTGGAAAACATCAGAAAATTGACGAAGATATCCGAAATATACAAATTAGATATTTTCGTATACACTTAAACAATTCTAAGTAAAAAAATTTATTTTTTTTATTTATGCATTGTAGTAACGTTGTCGTAAACGAGTATTTATAAACTGCATCACGTAACAAACCTGTAGTGCACACTTTGCTTTTCTGTTCGAAGAATATACACTGCCTTTGGAAGTATATTGGGCCTTTAAAGTTTAACAGGCCGATTACAGAAATGTGCCCCGTCCACAGGGACTTTGACTTACCACCATTTCTTTTTTTAAATTATTTCAAATGTGAAACCCAAATAATGCTAACCCGTACACTATGTATATATTTAATGAAAAGACATGACAATAAATGTCAGATTTTCTGCTTAGCATGCCCTTGTGTTTCCAAAATACATATGCGACATTGAGGCAAGTACAGAAAGCTGAACATTGCAAGATTTGTCTCGACATTTCACATGTTATATTCGGAGTAAGACTTTTTTCTTTCATGGAGAAGCCCGAGAATTACCGTTGCTTTAGCTGCCAAGACCTTCTAGTCCTTGTAAAATTTAAAATAAACCTATTAATGTTAAATTGACATCAAAAGAATCATTAGAGCCAATACCAACAATAATGAGATATTTTTTTAGCAAAGACTGCTTCTCCCGAGTATAACCATGCAATAGAACTTGGCCGTCAAGGCTTTTGATCAACGTTCAATGTAAATTTTCCATATCGAATCCGATTTTCGATTAAGTAAAATTAAATATTAACTCCTAGATCTGACCATTGGCTGCATAGATATCGTTTACCTCTGGATATAAATTAATCCCGAGAAGGGATGCCTTTGTTTTGAGCATGCAGATCAAAGAAACAAAAAAGAAATAAGAGCATTTCTCATCTTATTTCAAAGGTCATTACGTAAATAGAATGTCAACAACAACAAATTACTTAGCTGCTTTAAGTAATGTAACTCCACTTATGAATAAAGTAAAAAAAAAAAATCCAACCTCCTCGATCAACTCTCTTTGTTCTATTCAGAGAGTTGCTTGAGCGATAAATCACGTGACGCGAGACTCATTGGTTTCGCTCAACTAAATATTCCGTCGGTCACCTTCCATCAAATCAAATGAAAGGCGACGTTAATTCATTTCATATAAATAATAATAATAATAATTTACTATGATAGTAAATTATGAGTATGAAGTTTTGGGCATATTAATTGGCTACTGCAAGCCTATACAACTAAGTTAAACTGAAGTCGCTGAATTAACGCAATGCTCTTCATCAAAAGTATTGTAACCCCTTCCTATCTCCGATCTATTCTACCAGAGAGAACGAGTGATATGCATTATACATTACGTAAGAGAGATAATATTCCAATGTTACCATGTAAAACATCTTTGTTTTATAACTCCTTCTTCCCGTCCGCCATTAGAGCCTGGAACTATCTACCTGCAAGGCCCAAACTATTTAAAACAAACTTATCTAATCTATTCCCAGCCAGAATTGTTCCGGACTATTACTACACAGGATCTCGCAAATTTCAAATTTTACATACCAGACTTAGAACTGAATGTAGTTCCTTAAATAGACCTCTCTTTGTTAAAAACATCGTTCACTCTCCATTTTGCCTGTGTGGAGTCGGAGAAACCTTAACACATTATCTTTTACAGTGTCTAAACTATGCAAACACTCGCTCTCAAATAATAGAATCTATTAGTAATATTGCCATGAATACCACTATAACTTCCCACTTACTTATCTACGGCAGTGAACTCCTTACTGATGATCAAAACAAATGTATATTCTGTGATGTTCAGAAATACATTGAGAATACTAAGCGATTTAGTTAAAGCTTTACCCCATCTCTCTTGCCAGGAAACCCTATTTCTACTTTAAAATTTGTTTCATTCAGCAGAGTGAGTTTCCTTCTTTATTACTTTTTGCTATTGTTGTCTATCTCTACTCCTTTTTATTTTTTTTTAATTATGTCTAAACAGTACTTGATATTATCTTTGGAGCTCAACGACAGTTATGTGTAAATAATGCATTGTAACATTTTATCACGGGAGAAGGTTTAAATAAAATTCGGCTTCCAACTCCATTCCAAAACTGCATTGTCAAATTGTAAACTTGCTATGTACTTGATTGAATAAATATGTTTAAACTAAAAGTATTGTATCTTAAGGACCTTATTCAATTAGTTTTGATACCAAGTGGTGTCTCCGTTACTAAATATAATGACCAGTTACTGTCATTCAAAATTGACATCAGGATAAAGTGACTTAGTGTTCTACCACATAGTAACGAATGAGTAATATGGGATAAGAAAAACTCTTTTATATGGAAATCCAAGTATGTCAACACAAGAAAACAAATCGATATTTGATTCTGTTCAAAGGTTTATTATCAATAGTAAACGTTTTCATTGCTGTGAGTGCTATTTTTTCTTACGTATATATTGTCTTTAATCTAAACACCCCCCCCCCCCGTTTTTTTTCCTCTCTCTCTCTCTCTAAAATATATTATGATGATTAGTGTTTTTATGATACATTCAAATTGTGAAAAAATGATAATTTATAGTATCCACCGATAAATGTAATTAACAATAATATGGAGAAGACTTTTATAAGCCTTGGGCTTCCAGTCTAATCCAGTGTACATGTATATGTTATTGTCACGTATTGTATTTACTTACTGCTTTGGAGAAATAAATATGTTTAAACTAAGAAAAATAATTTAACCTAAATTTGGATGTTTTTACAGCCAAAAAAAAAAAGACTTGACATGTTAAAAAAATCCTAAAATAAAAATTCAAAACCAGAAAAGAATTAAATTACTAACAAATTGATTACAATGAGATAATTACTGAATTAAGGTGTGTACACACGTGAATTAATGCCTTTACTTGTGACCATTAAAATCGTGGATATGTATATGTTGGCGCTTTGGTTTTGCTTGAGTAGGAAGTGTATCATTTGACACGAAAAAAAATGCAATCCCGCACGTTACTTTGTTGTTTTTTTCTCGGACAAAAAATCCGGTTGCTATGATAACGGAAAAATTATGCCCTTCACCGTAAGGGGACTCATGTGTTGCGTTTTCTCATTTCCCGTTATATAAAGTATAATTTGGTAATTTTAATATTATTCATAATATATGAAGTTCCCACTTTACATCGTGTTATCGTTCGTGGAAAAATAAAAATGGATCTATAAAAATGTATCGAGCTAATTTACATACCTATTTAACTTTTCCCCAGAAATTGTATGATTCTTTATGGCACATACCCTCAATTTTTCTACAGTGAATTATTTTGTTTCTTAACATCATAACTGAATTACAATGTGTACATTGATATTAAATATTACTGAAATAATTTTTAAGAGAAAACGAGAAGATTTTTCAATTGTGATTCGAATGTCAAATTTTACGAATACATTTGCAATCCTTAATCATATATCGTTGGAGGTCCTAACTGCGCCCCTTTCTTAACTCCGCCATCTTACTTTTTTTTTTATCGTAGTCTCGCTAGATTTTATCACACGCGTAAGCGACTGTGAGCATTTTTTTTTACTATATTTCTGTAAATAAACTCAGATGATTTTTGTACGAAATTTTGATTAAAACTGATAAATATTGCAAATTTTATCTCGCACCACTCTTTTTTTTTTTTTTTTTTTTTTTAAATACAAAATGATTTCCACGCAGAATGGCCCTTTTACACTAAAACTTTTAAAATAAAAGTATCTCAAAAAGTCCATCTGCTGTGTTTTCATGTTTATAAATGGAAGTCATATGAGTGCAATTCGCAACTGCTATGACGTCACCTAGGGAGCGGAGTTAGGACCACACAAAATGATGGCATAATATTTGACGCGTAAGGTATTAAATGTTATTTTCGAGTGAATAATTATGTATAAAAGAATGTTTTTTGGGGTATCTATGTGAATTTGATAGAATTAATTGGTACGTGAACAGTTTTTATTCTATATATTTTATTTATGTTGCATTTCCTAATTAAACCTTAGAGGGGCGCAGTTTGGGCACTCGAGGATACCTCATGATATAAGAACATGTAAGCCAGTAATAGTATGTAGTAAAATGTTATGTAATTATATTTTTAAGAAAGAGGCATACTATTGTTATTTTCATATATACAGATTTGATAGTACCAACAATAACATTGGCACATTGTAGCAATGTTAAATGTCATACCAACGCCAAATGTCGCACTTGCCGTTATATGTCGCAAGGCTGACACTAAATGTCGCAACCAACGCTAAATGTCACAAAACATCCTCGCATTATATGTCGCATTTTTGACGTCAAATGTCGCAAAAATTGTACTGCCGCTATATGTCGCGACATCAACGCTAAATGTCGCACCCCTTTATGAGCACTCTTTTATAGTATTACTTTAATGGGTTTAAGCTCCCGACGTATCCTGTTACAATGAGCTAGGGGTTACCGGGATGAACCGGGCACGACCGTAAAGGCCCCGTCTTTACTGTGCCAGCTTGAGATAAAAAAAATTTTGCTTTGAGTAGATATGGAGTATATCTCACAAAAAAAAAAATCGAAATTAGATCAAATTAGATTAAATCTTCGAGGAACAAGCACAATTTGAATAAGATCATGGAAACAACAACGGTGGAGATGGAATAAATATTTTTGCACAATAAAACACAATGAAAGACAGTTTTTAGATTTCGTTCTTAGAAAATGAATACCCACAAGGCTATGTTACGTTCACAAACGAAAAAAATATACCGGTTTGAAGTTTTCTTTGCTGCATTTTTGCTGCTCACTGATAATGATGTACGATAACTATTTAAGCCATTCCGACAAAATCAATCGATACCAAATTGACGATCTTATTTCATAAAAAAAATTAAAAAAAATACAAATACGTATTTTGTGATTTCACTTAAAATTGGGGAAAAATAGCCAATTTTCTTTCACCACAGCAAACCAGTGACAGTGGTGATATGAAATATATCACTCACTGCACGTGCGATGACGATATGAAATATAATCAACTGATAGAACTAAATACTTCATTGGTTTGCATGAAATAAGTTGATGTATCCCGGATTGGTGATTCGGAACCCGGCGTAGAACTCAAACAGCACTGTAAACCACCAAAATGTTTTAAGTATCGAGCCACCAAGAACGATTACCTTTTTTGACATGTAATAAATCAGGGTTTCTTGGCATTTAGATAAAGACAATTCTTTTGTTTCACGAAAATAATTTGAATTTGAAATCACAATTTGTGTATCTGCTATGTCACTAATTTATGCACTTGTGATCCGCTAACGGAAACATACGTAGTGTCTATGAAAAATTGACGAGGATATGCGGAATATGCATATTTAGTTTATTTTTGTAAACAATTGAATGAATTTTAGTAAAAAGTTCTTTCTTTTGCATTGTATTACCGTTGTTGCCAACGAATATGTACAGGTTGCATATCGTAACAAATATCGGCACACGCTTTACTTTTCTGTCCGAAGAATATTATATTTTACACTACTTTTGGAAGCAAAATGAGCCTTTATTGCTGACTTTCTCTTTCATAGACACTTACCGTCTTCAGCCAAATTATTTTTTAAATGTTTAGATTTACTTCTACATGTATTTATGAACATAAGGATGATTTGAAATAATGTGTATACTCAATATCAAAGATGTTCTGCTGTCTCGAAAAGCGGCTGAAAAAAAAAAGAATAAAATCATAATTTCCAAAAAAAATAATTTTTTATTTGGATTTTTATTGGATACGACGCTCCTATATATAAATATATACACAAAAACATTGCCGTTATGCTACCTTCACATACACGGATTTTTCTTACGAATCCTTACGTATGACACAAATCGTAAAAGTACACGAATCATTACGATTTGGCCACTTTTATGAGCGATTTAAGAGTGGTTACGAGTAATTACGAGCCATTTACAGTTTATTACGAGTTATTACGATGTATTTACGGCAAATATCTACGATTTGTTCCGAGTAACCACGGATAAATACGAGCAAGTTACGACATTTACGGGCTTTTTATGGATTGTTACGAGTATATTACGGAATGCTACGTTTCATCTACGCTTTTACGTGTAAATTACGACCTGTTAACGTGTTGTTACGAATAGTTGCGAGTTAGTTACGAGTGTTTACGAGTCCTTATGACTTTTGCAAAAAAAATGTGCAATTCTTCTAGGGAGGGTGAGCGCGTCCTCTTCTTCCTGTTGACTGCCTTCTTCTTTGGAGCCATGCTTGTAGATTTTGTATACTATATTAGAGATCTGACTTCTTTGACGTCTTGATAACAACTGAAAGGAACTGTTCGATTTTGCAGCTTCTATACCTGTCCTAAATCGTAAAGTATACGTATGTATTCGTAAAGTACTCGTAACTATACGTAAAGTTATTGTAGCACGACGTGAATGAAATCGTACTCATCAATAAGCACTCGTAATAATCCGTAAACAAATCGTAAACTAACCGTAACAAATCGTAAAACAAATTGTTAACGAGACATTTACGGATTCTTGCGAGTAGTTTACGGAGGGTTACGTGTTGTTGTGACCGGTTTACGATACTTACGGATTGTTACAAGTTATTTACGAGTTCTTTACGGAAAATGTAATCCGTGAACAATCGCAAGAAAATTTTTGACATGTCAAAAAATTTGCCTCTCTTCTCACGGATCCTCACGATTGTCTACGAGTTGTAACGAGTTATTAACGGATACCAACGAGCTATTTACGGATGCTTGCGATTGACTACGAGTTGGCAATCCGTAAGGACTCGTAAGAAAATCCGTGTATGTGAAGGGGTTATATGGACTTTTTTCATGTGTCCGTAATTCATCCGTAATTCTGTCAGTTAGGTTTAATTTTAAACTGAAAGTGAATGACTTAGAATAAAAAATATTTAACGATATATAATGTCAGGATAATAATCAAAACACTGATAGTGCTGGTAGGGCGATAGAATCGTAAATATTTATTTTGATATTCATCTCTAGTTGTTTCCAGTTCGAATAGGTAAGAGTCGAATCTCACGGAGACTATATGCAACAGTACAAGTACACGGAGCAGTTAGGGCAAGTTCTTCCCTCTGGCAATCCATCTTTAAGTAATACAGTCATTTCATTTCATAAAATATTCCCTCTTTTAAATTCTCTACCGGTACCTCACTACATTTCTTATATTCTCCAGTGTCTCCTCTCAAGAGATTAACACAAGTGCGGCAGACTCAAAAAAGGACTGAGGACATTATTGGGGAAAGATGTAAGATGAGACTTTGAAGGAGAATGTGTGTGAAGAGATTGATGTATGGCATATTTTCAAGAAAGAGACACTGCAGGAGAGAAAAGAAAAGAAAAACGGTGTTGAAAAAAATCCTGGTAGTGAAGAAGAGACTATTACTGGGGTTAAAGTGAATGTATGAGACGGAGTGACTGTTGTATTTGAGGGAACAAATGAAGTGAAGATAGAGTATGAAGATTTTGAGACGTTTTTTTTTTCTATACTTTTATAAAAGAAACTATATAGCAATTAAGCTTAAAATAAATTAAGACTAGAAACAAAGAGAGAGAAAGATGAACACTTCGCATGAGAGCCCACGACCAGGATCATGCTTGAATTGAGACCTAAACCGTACAACAGTAAAGGCCGATTGACTCGCAATAAGCGAACTTTAGGGAAAGTCTGCATTGTGCAGACACTTACTTGGGGCCTGACTGTCTCTTACAATCCACACTTTATATACCTCATTTGTTATACCTTTCGAACGGGTATTAAATTGGTTCTACATTCAAATGTTTTTGTCTTTTCATGAATATAAATATATTTCTTTGAGCATTTATTATTTCGTTTAATTATGTTATATACAGAATTATTTTACCTTCCTGAAGCTCAACAAAATACAACTACCTAACTCCGTAAAAACAAAATAGAGCTTATTTGGGTAATTATTTTCTCCAACGAAATGGAATGGTTTTATGAAACAGCCCAAGGATAATGTTATATGTGTTCTAATTCCAAAGTGGGGCAGTGGTAGCGACTCCGACTACAACTTCTCTCAGTATCACTCCGCGTGGGTTCGAAACCCAGAGATAAAATCAAAATTATCTGACTATTTATTTTATTGGCTATTCAACTTAGTTTGTTATAATACAAAACTTTGTAATAATATTCTCCTATTTTAAAGGCCCATTATATTTCATAATGATTTAATTTTCATGAAAATGGAAATATAAATTAACATCGACATATTGTAAAGTAACACAAATGGTTGATTATGTGCAAACATCTGCTGTAAAATAACAGTTAACCATATTAAAAATGTTGACCAAATTACTCAATTTAGTATTTTGGATGGATGTCAAAACACTCTCATTGTTTACATTTTGCATTGGCGAGTATTCCCGAAGACGGTCTGTAATCGGAATTAACATGAATTTGAAAAACAGGCGGCGAATAACAATTTGTTTATCTGCTACGTCATCAATTTATGCACTCGTGATTCGTTAACGGAGACATACGGAATGTCTATGGAAAACGTCAGAAAATTGACGAAGATATGCGGAATATGCAAAATGTTTATTTTTGCAAACAGTAAAATATTCTTTCTAATTTATGCATTGTAGTAACATTGTTGTCAACGAGTATGTACAGATTGCATCTCGTAACAAATATGTGGTACACACTTTGTTTTTTTCTGTTCGTTGAAAATACATTGCTTTGGAAGTATAATGGGCCTTTAATGTTCATTTATTTATGCTTTTAAAAGGACATACATTCATCGACTGAGCTGTATAATATTTTATACTATTAACTTATAAGTGCATATACAAGACCCATTTCTCATTTAAAGTTGTTCCAGGGGGAAGAAGAAACAAATGAAGTGAAGATAGAGCACACAAATTTCAAAATTTTCCTCGTGAACTTTCCCAATCTGTTCCGTGTGAATTTGCTCCAGCTTTTCCGTGTGTACTTGCCCCTAACTGTTCCATTTGCACTTGCCCTATCTGCTCCGTGTGTTTGTACTGCTGACCATAGTCTCTCTCCTTGATATTCCACTCTTACCTATTCAAAAGGGAAACAACTTGAAATGAATATTAACGATTGTCTGGCACGGCGATTCTGTAGTATGTTGTTCTGTGGGATTATAAATTTCCACTTATAAAGGAGTGTGACATTTACCGTTGATGTTGCGACATATAGCGGCAGTGCAATTTTTGAGACATTTGGCGTTACAGATGCGACATATAACGTCAGAAGGTTTTGCGACATTTAACGTTGGTTGCGACATTTAGCGTCAGCCTTACGACATATAACGTCAAGTGCGAAATTTAGCGTTGGTGCGACAGTTAACGTCGCTACACACATCTATTAACTTTTTTTTTAACACTACACATTGTAATGATAAGTAGAAATAAAAGCCAGTATGTAAGTGATTATTGTTTATTTTGCCATATTTTGTGCGCATACAGACCGTAATCCGTTCAAGTACACCAAATCTGCGTTCCGTTTGCGTTTGAACATCGTTTCATTTGCGTTTGCAAATCGTTTCATTTGCGTTTATCGTTTACGTTTCTAAACGATAAACGCTGGATATAAACGCTGAATGCATCTATAAACGATTACAAACGCATTTGCATTTCAACTTCGTTTATTTTCGAACCGTTCTCCGTTTGCGTTCACCGTTCACCGTTTGCGTTCACCGTTCACCGTTTGCGTTCACCGTTTGCATCGTTTTTCGTTTACCGTTTACACAAACGCATCATCTCTGACACTGCTTTCTGCACGTATCGGACCCAAACCATTTCGGAACCTAGACTAATGGGACCCTAGTGAAATCGTACCCCTGGACCTATCTGTCTATACATTCTAAACGCTGGAAGTAACTTAAACAATTAAGTCACAAAAAAAGTATTAGTGGCTATAACTTCCCCTCATCATTAGACTTCGCGACCTAACACACATACAGAACGGAAGTGGGAATAAACAGGTATGGGGTGCTAGTGCTGTATGGTGTCATTTTTTGTGACACTTAGTGAAATTCACAATTGTATTTGTTTCATTCAGATTTTGGTGAAATTTCTAGAAGGAAATTTTTGATCAATACAAGATATTAAAACGTAAATAAAAAACACTTTAAAGCATGATAAGTTTTTAGCATGTCACTTTTTAGCAAGACTGATAACATTAGTTTTAAATTGTCCAATGTATGCAGATACATGGTACACGTAGACACTTTATTTCAAGGTATTATGGTAAATGTATAGCTTTACTGCAAACAGATAACAAACCACTGGGATTTTGTTTAAAAAACATTAAATCAAGAGGAATTGTATTCTTTAATTTAGAAAGTTATTCTGATAGGCAGTTCATTAGTTAAATTTTTCTTCTTCGTTTTGTAGGCATGTACGTTTATCAATGTAATCAACTACCAAGACATTGTAAAACAATTTAGGTCTACTATATATCAATAGTCATCTTCACATGAGCATTTCTTTTTTATATAACAGGTGTTTATCCCGGTGTTTATAACTGAAATTTGTCCGACTCGTATAAATAATGGGGTGGCAGATATTCACGTCATAAACATATTGCATTGTGTCACTTGTGTGTAACAATATATTTAGACTTAAATGATACAATTTTCCGTTGTTGAAATTTATCGAGAACGTATTTAGAGAAAAAAAAACAACAACATGATTAATGGATAAAAAAAAAATTAATAAAATATTACAACAACCACGTGTAACAAACAAGCTCTCTTAATTTATCGGCTAATATTGTACATGTAGTCAATTTGGGGAATCTTCGGCAATTTCATACATACAAGCTGCCGGATGTTGTCATAATGACTAATCAGCCTATCACACTAACTTAGACAATTATCTTCTCAAAGTGTCACAATACCCGTTCGCCAATACACTGACTGGTCTAGTCGCCGTTAATAAACGCTTATACAAACACGTGAATAGAGAACCAATTCTAGGCCGCTTTTATGTTTATTACATAAACAAAAATAAATCTTATGACGGGGGAAAGAAAAAATCCCTTTTTACTTTATTGTAAACATTTAAAACATTTTTTTACAATTGTATCACTCATTTATTTAACAAAAAAATGCTTTTGGCATAAATGAATGCACTATTGATGTGGTTTTTTTTTTCGTTAAAATATAATTGCACTGTCAACATAACCACGATAAAGTTAGAGAATATCCGAATCCCATACCTCAGCGTTTAATGCAAACGTTTTGATACCGTTTATCGTTTGCGTTTATCGTTTGCGTTTATCGTTTTGTATAGTTCGTTTGCGTTTGTGAATCGTTCGGCCGTGAAACGTTCGATCGTTTACGTTTTCGTTTAACGTTTCGTTTGCGTTCCGTTCGTGTTTCGTTTGCGTTTGAATAGCGTTTCGTTTACGTTCGTTTGGTGTACTTGAACGGATTACGGTCTGTATATACAGACCTTTTTACATGGATCGGAGTTACAGTTGGCGACTCTTAAATGGTAGATACTAGATATCATTCATGTAAACCATTCTAAATGATAGACGTTTATCTTGGATAACGCTGATAATTTAATATCCAGCTTCATTCCTCATTTCTCCAACTAAAATACACACTGTATAATACCGCAAATAGTGCGTATTTCACTCACATGCATCAAAGGAAAATAAGAACTTGATAGATTTCTTTTAGAGTTTTAGTTTTATTGCAAAATATAAAACGGCATTAACCAAGGAGTATACAATATTTGCAATAATAAAAATAAATTTCTATCAATAGAGTACAATTACAATTTACACAGAAAACATTAAGCATGCGCTTAGTAACATGATACATATCTAGTTGATCATATGATATATATTTTCATAGATGTATATTTTTTATTTTCATACGTATACACACGTATAGGTTTTACTGTATACACAAATATATATATATGCACATATATGCACCTTGCAGATACATCAAATATGAAAAAATTTAAGAGTTGCACATTATGTATACTGAAATTGAAACATGCTGTCCTTCATCTGTGCCTCCCACTCGGCGTCAAAAGCTTCACTCTGGGCCACCGTAAAATGGTTCTTCCAGTCACCAATCTCTCCTGTAAAAATACATACGAAAAATAGCTTTTTCTTTTGTTTATATAAAAATAAAGAATATGTGTTACTAATATCCAGTAATTGGCAATTGTTCTACAATAACAAACATTTACTACATTCATACGACTGATTAATTTTCATAAACAAGTCAGGCTGCATGTATTATATATGAAGTAATAAAAAGAAAATCGGTTTGAAAATGATATTGAGTGCTACCCTCATATAATGTCATAGTTGGCCTGCCTAACTAGATCCATGTTGGAGGTGTCTTTAGTATTGGCTCAAGTTTAGACAAGACCGCCAAAATGTTTATGGATATTCTGGTCAGTAGTTGTTGTTGTTGTATTGGGGTTTACCGTCGCTGCGATAGCATTTCAATCATATAGCGACGTCCAGCTAATGACAGGTGGAGGAAGACCCCGAGTACACAGAGGTACCCGGGTAGAACCACCGACCTACCGCAAGCCAGCTGGAAGGCTTCCTCATATGAAAAATCCGAAATCCCTGCCGGGATTCGAACCCACAGCGGTGATGGGCTGAGAGATTTGTAGTCCACGACTGTAACCGCTCGGCCACGGCGGCCCCTCTGGTCAGTAAGTGAGGGCTAAGTAATTCGAACCCACAGCGGTGATGGGCTGAGAGATTTGTAGTCCACGACTGTAACCGCTCGGCCACGGCGGCCCCACTGGTCAGTAAGTGAGGGCTAAGTGACCCAAGAACAACATAGATACAACACAGTTAAGTTATGCATGACCTACGCTGCCCTAGACAGAAAATTAAGATTGAGAATGGTAAGTTGGCATGATCTTATTTATCTGTTCAAATACCGTAATGGTCATTTCCTGTTTTCTAGTAGCAGTTCAAGTCCCACATTTACCTTTCGCAAGAGATTATTTCTTTTACTGATCACATGCAATATCGGAAGAAAATGTGAAAAAGAGGCTTACCATGAATCACATGGCATCTGAATGTAGCTAATGGTTAAGCTAAGCAATTTAATTTGCAAATTGTCATTGCATATTGGTAAAGTCAATACCGAAACAATTTTCAATCTTATATTGAATACTTATTTGATAGTATCTGCCATATGAAATGAGGATTAAAGAATGCTTTATTCACAGATCTTAAAGAGGCGATAACTTGATGAAATAATAAACATATATGTATATTGACAGGTAATGACAATTTTTCAGAAAAAATAGTGTAATATCCTAAATCAATATGTAAAAAAATAAATTCTGTAAAAGTTAAAGTATACTATATCATAATATGAACACCTTTTCTATAGAGCACTTGCTTCCCACTCGTGTCCATGACAAAAGCATCGGTCTTTCCTTCATTTGCATCGTCCCCTAATCTTTTAATTGTGCACCTGTCCAGGATCGCCTGTAACCTCTCGTCACTGTGATGGTAACCAAGGTGGTGTTGTAGCTTCTGCAGTTCTTGGAGGCTGTTCTTTAAAGATTGAAAAAGAATCGATTGTTACAAAAACTAGAGTTAAATTCTCATGCTTTTTCCTCAGATATATTACATGGTTTTGTGATTAATTTATTTAACATTAATAGTAATATATGATTTAGCGACAAACCCAGGTCAATATGAATACTCTTAAATAAATCAAATTAGGGGGGATGTCCCTTCAACAGCTTTGGTTGTTTTATTTTTTATTATATCTTTTTTTGATAATATTTTAAAAGCTTGTTAATGTGTATATGAAAATTTTTCTTTCCTCCAAAGTACACAACATATATGTTCAATTTTCTATATCGCCTATGTACCTATATGAAATTCTCAAAGTACACAACATATGGGTCCAATTTTCTATATCGCCTATGTACCTATATGAAATTCTCATAGTACACAACATATGGGTCCAATTTTCTATATCGCCTATGTACCTATATGAAATTCTCATAGTACACAACATATGGGTCCAATTTTCTATATCGCCTATGTACCTATATGAAATTCTCAAAGTACACAACATATGGGTCCAATTTTCTATATCGCTTATGTACCTATATGAAATCTTCATAGTACACAACGTGTATGTCAAGATCTTTGTTATCACGAATGGCCTTCTGCATGGAGTTCAGATAATCGGGATAGGTGCAGCCGAACACAACTGTTGACAAATAACTAAGGTTAATTTCAAGAACAAAATAATATACTTTAATAGAATATTGATTTATAAATACATCAGCAGTCCAGAGACGTCATATGGTGTCTAATCGATAACAAAAACATTGATATTAACATGTATTTTACAGCAGTAAAACCATTTCAGATACAACAGTGATTTCCGCACAGGAGGAAAAATATGGCTCAAGCTTATCATATACTCACATTTTTTTTATATGATCGTTCAATGTATCATTTATAACAGTCTTTAAAAGGTCTAACATAGTTGTTATATTAAAATAACTTATAAGACCTAAATCTAGATAGTTAAATACATTAAGGTGAAAATACGAGGTGAACCAAAACACTTTTAACAAATGTTTATTTCACCTTATTATATCGTACTAAACCTTATGTATGCTTGGCCACAGTTAATATATCATTTATATATCAAATGTACCTTCTAAATGGTTTTCTTCATCTATTTCGCAGTATATACCTATAAAATCTCAGATAAAGACAGAAAAACATAACGACAAAATGATTTGTTTTCCATTAAAGCAGCTCGTTCAAAGATAATAAGTAGAAATTTCAAAATAATTTCCTACTCTACCTCGTTAATGTTGTTGAAGCCTTGGTTTCCCGACAAATAAACTTGATATGTGTAGGTCACATTGCATGGGGAAACGCTATTTTCATAAACGCAACTTCGGCGAATTCGGTTTAATATAGAGCGAGACTTAACTACAGTTGCAATAAAACGCGCGGGGATTTTCCCCTACGGTTACTCGAGTTCAACCCAGCGAGGTAGGTGGGTAGACTAGAAAACAAAATGGCGGACGGACGAAAAGTATGACCTTAAGTCTTATTCTGCAAATTTATAGCACATTATAAATAACCATGATATCCTGTCTTTAAGTAAGCCTGTAAGTAGCCTTTAAACAAGCTGACAGCTAATTTATTCAAGCTACTAGGGGCAAATATCATAAATAAAAAATCTATTGTTTCAATCAAATGTTTGTTTATAACTTACGTCATAAGGGGTTTACCTTATGCGTTCAGTTGATTACTATCTAGAGTATATTTAATACGTCATACTAGTTAACTCGAATAGAACAACATTTGGTATTTCGTATTGTCTCCGAAGCAGGTGCTTTCTGTTCCGCGTGACACGTTCCGTAACATGGCGACTTCAGCAGTTCCGGATAGCGACTTTAAAAGTTAAGCTTGTAAAATCAGCGCATGCGCGAAGAATGAATGTGATCAGCCAAGTGACTTGACTATTTGAGTTTACCGTGACGGGAAAAGAAAATAGAAAATATGTATAGGTATTTCTAAATAGTTTCAATACCGTTCGTGGCGCTAATGCCTGTAATTAACCCCCCCCCCCCTAAAAAAAAAAAAAAAAAAAAACAAACAAAAAAAACAAAACAACAACAACAACATTTTTTTACAATCACGAATGGTTGCATTGGGTGACCATGTGTCTGTATATGGATATTGATAGACGTAGTATAAACATATAGTTCTTAGTGAATCAAATTTGTAGTCAATGATAATCTATGAATGAGCTGCCTTAATAGGTAAATGTAAAAAGAAGACAATTAGGAAACAGTGGTTCGTTTCAGGTACCTTATAGAAGAATAATGCATGGTGTTAAGTTCGGTCGGCTAATTTAATCACGAAGGCCTTAGACATATGAATGTAACACCGTGCATTATTCTGTGATATAAAACTAAAAACGAAACTCTTTCAATTCTTATACGTTTACCAGACTGTGAAGTTTTAAAAGTGATACAAATATGTCGGTTTATTTGATTATGTGTTACTTTAGGAATCCTATGACGTCTAATAATATACATCAGTTTTTTGTGTTTTTTAAGCTTGTAGAGTAGATTTTTGTTTTTCTTTTGTTTTTGTTTATCGATATAAAATAACGCACGCTACAAGCCTTCTATGTTTAAATAGCAAAGCGTTTTTGCTCTTGTTCGATTATATATTATACATGTACGTATACAATTATGTTCTTACTTGGTTTATTTAAGTAGTTACTGACGAAATAGTTCCAGTTCCCTTCGATTTTATATAAAGGAATCCAATACAAGAATTGAAAGCAGGACACTGCCGCGTCTTTTGGATTTCGTAGAAGCAGAACTATTTTTCCGTTTTCCAGGTAAGACGTAGGAGCTCGGTCTAGTTTTAGATGTGAGTGGATGATCCTTGGACTTGGCTGTGACAAGAACCGTTCAGAAGGAAAGTACTCTATACACATGGGGATATGCGATGGTGAATTTTTCGATAGGTCCGTCATACTGCAATAACTTGATCATATTGTTTATCCAGTGGGTACCTGAAAATAAACACCTTAACTGTTTGATATGACATACTATTTTAGTAAAACAATGGAGTTTCATCATGCACTTTTGGGATTTCTGTGTCAAAAGTAAATCATTTTATACAAAAATTATTCAAACCATAAGAACTATGTAAGTTGAGTGGCAGCTCAAGATTATTTAAATGTATTTAAAATAAACAATCAGATTTTATGCCAATTTTTACTCTAGTAAACTAATTAAATAATTCATTTATGATTCTCATACTTCCTTCATTAATGATTATAGTTGTTAATGCTTTTTTTGTTGAAATACTGAACTTCATATCTTAGATTTAAATCCCCAGATCAAAATGTGCCGGATTAAAATTTCATGTTCATTTTAAAGAACAACTAAATCGCGCTGACATAAAAACACAGATGTTAACATTGTTATTTACTGTCTGCATGACATAGACAATAAGCAGCTTCTTAAGGTAACAAGCGGATAAAAAACATTTTATTGGTTTGACATGGTTTGGGATCGGTGCTAAACCATACACGGCTAACATTATCTAAGTATCACTTTCCTCAGAGGACGGTAGAACAGAACGTAACGGCTAACATTATCTAAGTATCACTTTCCTCAGAGGACGGTAGAACAGAACGTAACGGCTAACATTATCTAAGTATCACTTTCCTCGGAGGACGGTAGAACAGAACGTAACGGCTAACATTATCTAAGTATCACTTTCCTCAGAGGACGGTAGAACAGAACGTAACGGCTAACATTATCTAAGTATCACTTTCCTCAGAGGACGGTAGAACAGACCGTAACGGTTAACATTATCTTAGTATCACGTTCCTCAGAGGACGGTAGAACAGAACGTAACGGCTAACATTATCTAAGTATCACTTTCCTCAGAGGATGGTAGAACAGAACGTAACGGTTAACATTATCTAAGTATCACTTTCCTCAGAGGACGGTAGAACAGAACGTAACGGCTAACATTATCTAAGTATCACTTTCCTCAGGGGATGGTAGAACAGAACGTAACGGCTAACATTATCTAAGTATCACTTTCCTCAGAGGATGGTAGAACAGAACGTAACGGCTAACATTATCTAAGTATCACTTTCCTCAGAGGATGGTAGAACAGAACGTAACGGCTAACATTATCTAAGTATCACTTTCCTCAGAGGACGGTAGAACAGAACGTAACGGGCTAACATTATCTAAGTATCACTTTCCTCAGAGGACGGTAGAACAGAACGTAACGGCTAACATTATCTAAGTATCACTTTCCTCAGAGGACGGTAGAACAGAACGTAACGGCTAACATTATCTAAGTATCACTTTCCTCAGAGGACGGTATAACAGAACGTAACGGCTAACATTATCTAAGTATCACTTTCCTCAGAGGACGGTAGAACAGAACGTAACGGTTAACATTATCTTAGTATCACTTTCCTCAGAGGACGGTAGAACAGAACGTAACGGTTAACATTATCTAAGTATCACTTTCCTCAGAGGACGGTAGAACAGAACGTAACGGTTAACATTATCTTCGTATCACTTTCCTCAGAGGACGGTAGAACAGAACGTAACGGTTAACATTATCTAAGTATCACTTTCCTCAGAGGATGGTAGAACAGAACGTAACGGTTAACATTATCTTAGTATCACTTTCCTCAGAGGACGGTAGAACAGAACGTAACGGCTAACATTATCTAAGTATCACTTTCCTCAGAGGACGGTAGAACAGAACGTAACGGCTAACATTATCTAAGTATCACTTTCCTCAGAGGACGGTTGAACAGAACGTAACGGTTAACATTATCTAAGTATCACTTTCCTCAGAGGACGGTAGAACAGAACGTAACGGTTAACATTATCTTAGTATCACTTTCCTCGGAGGACGGTAGAACAGAACGTAACGGTTAACATTATCTAAGTATCACTTTCCTCGGAGGACGGTAGAACAGAACGTAACGGTTAACATTATCTTATTATCACTTTCCTCAGAGGACGGTAGAACAGAACGTAACGGCTAACATTATCTTAGTATCACTTTCCTCGGAGGACGGTAGAACAGAACGTAACGGTTAACATTATCTTAGTATCACTTTCCTCGGAGGACGGTAGAACAGAACGTAACGGTTAACATTATCTTAGTATCACTTTCCTCGGAGGACGGTAGAACAGAACGTAACGGTTAACATTATCTTAGTATCACTTTCCTCGGAGGACGGTAGAACAGAACGTAACGGTTAACATTATCTTAGTATCACTTTCCTCGGAGGACGGTTGAACAGAACGTAACGGTTAACATTATCTTAGTATCACTTTCCTCAGAGGACGGTTGAACAGAACGTAACGGTTAACATTATCTTAGTATCACTTTCCTCAGAGGACGGTAGAACAGAACGTAACGGTTAACATTATCTTAGTATCACTTTCCCAGAGGACGGTTGAACAGAACGTAACGGTTAACATTACTTCATCCTGATTTATCGATCCCCAGGGTTTGGGGATAATATTTTTAAAATACCGAACAAAATATCATAAATAATTTAATGCCACAACGACTTCCCAAAATCAAGTCGAAACAGATACCTAAATAATAGCGTTTTATTTAATTTAGTAGATATTAATAAGCATCTAGGCAAGGGAAATAAGCACGCGATGATATTAAAAGCCGCGCAATAGCTCGTATAACAATATCAGTTGAAGATATAACACTAAACGCTCTTACAATGTTCTTCTTACGATCTCCAGAAACCATAAATCATGAATCATACCTGTTTTGGGAAAGGAACACAACAAAACATCTCCATCGTTGTATTGTATATTTTTCGTTTCTTTCAGCTTCTGTTCAATTGATGTGTTTGGATACGTATTCACACGGTCCCTTGTTAGGATTACATCTTCAAATTGAACCATTTCCACAAATGTTTCGCCTTCATCGTCCTTTATATGAAGATCTTGCTCCATTTTGCTGATCCTGTCTCAAAATTTAATTTAATTTTTCAGAAAAGGCAAGAACGAGTTTCAACTCATATCTGTCCATTTATAAGAGTCATTATCTGTTGTCATGGCCAGTATGCTTAATACTTTCTTCCTATATTACTTCGTATTCTACAGTTATGCACTCCCTTCTAAGTCTGAACTTAAGATTTCGCTTAACTGGAATTGTTGAAAACGCCATGTTGTAGGTCGTGTCGCATGGTAACCCAAGCACCTGCTTCTGGAATACCAGTGTTCTAAAGATATTAATAGATATCCCCGATGTGGCGTTTACGAAAATAGCGTTTTCCTGTGCAATGTGACCGACCTACACAAGTCGAGATTATGTCAGAAAACATAGACTACCAACAACAAAGAAGAGACGAAATAGAAAAAGGTTTTATGTCCTTTTTCTTTGTACCGACTATCTGTCAACGAATTGCATTGATTGTCAAAGTATGAAATACGTAGATTTATTTAACTTTCCATTTTAGTAATCAAATTCAGTCAGGTTAATATTTGTAGGCAAATTGTCATCCCATGGACTTTGAAGAAACAGGTGCACCCTGAGAACCTGGTATTAAGGTCAACTATAAGTAACATTGTGGTCATAATATCCGCACTCCCGGGACACATTGCGTACACTCATTGTAAGTGGGTAATATATCAGATTGAAATACATGTGTGTGCACATTAAGTTAACTTATCGTATGATCAGTAAATCCCAATCAAGTATAACTAAATCTCATTGATCAGACCAATTACCTTTATGAGGAAAGACCTGACTAGAGTTCCTGTATACCTTTAGATTGTTATCTGAAATGTAAATGCTGTTGTTTTTTCCCAATTACTTGTTTTAACGGGAACATGTGTTATATTTCAATATTCTCTGTAAAATAGCAACCCGCAATAACCTTCTATAAATGATCCATTTGTTTTAACATTTTGTTTGGAAAGGCATTTGCTTTTAAAGACGAAGATAATTTTTATTATCACACACGAGTAAATTTTACGCTATCACCGATTATGAAATTTTATGAAATATTATGAAAATATAAATTTAAAAGCTAGATTATGCAGAAGTCAATATAAAAAAAACGTTACGTGTTACATTACAACAGCAAATTTAAGTACTGGTACGAACCGCAAATCCGACCGGTGTTAGGCTAGATGTTACCGAATTTGTCTACTGTACTGTATATATCTATCACGACGACTGTCGTTACGCACTTATAAATAAGAAAACTGTATGAGAAGACTAGGATTCAAACAAATACTGTTGGTTTGTACTTTTTTTTAAAAAAAGTGGCCGAGCGGTTACAGTCGTGGACTACAAATCTCTCAGCCCCTCATCGCTGTGGGTTCGAATCCCGGTAGGGACTTCGGATTTTTTATGTGAGGAAGCCTTCCAGCTGGCTTGCGGTAGGTCGGTGGTTCTACCCGGGTACCTCTGTGTACTTGGGGTCTTCTTCCACCTGTAATTAGCTGGACGTCGCTATATGATTGAAATACTATCGCAGCGACGGTAAACCCCAGTACAACAATACAACCATGTTTTTCGGCGTAGCTGTATAAAATCGATTTCGATGTTTATTTTTAGACCAAAATCCCCCCTGCAAATCTGCAGAAGTGGACTCGCCCACTTTAACCTGTTGATCATGTAGTATGCGGAGGAGGTGGAAGTTAACCCATATATTATAATTAACACATACTTTCCTATCAATTAGGGGGTCTTACTTTATCAATACGGATCTAACCAACAAACATTATGAATCTTACATATACAATAACATACCTTTGACCCCTTTTTGTAATAAGTAAACTTAACCATGTCAGTGTGTACAGAATGTATATAAATAGACTGCATGATCACTATTTTAAGAATACATCTGGGTTCCCGGAAATACAGTCTATTATTAGATTGTAGGAGTTCAGTTTGTTTTCCATTTTACGCCGAATATCTTTTTTTAAAGATATTTCTTGTTATTTCATATTTTAGTTGATAAGATAAACTTTAGTGGATAAGATATTTCAGAAATGACGGCATGTCATAAAACATAAGACATTCTGTTCACTGAGTAGTTATTTCCCTAAATAAACGCATGTAAACTGCATGTCCGGGACACAATCTATGTTTCAGTGATAGGTGGGGTAACACTGTGATGTACAACCTTAATAAGGGCGTCGCTTCGATTATATCAGAAACATGTCAGCTGGAAAATATCAAATATTCCTCAAACTACGCATCATTTATACCATTCAGGAGTACGAATAAGGGAAGTGGATTTTGTGTTTTAGGAATCTCAATTTTAGATGAGATTGGTTGGTTGTTAGAGTCAAATAAAACAGTGTTTGTTGGGTTTAACGTCCCGTCGACAATATTTCAGTCATTTTGGAAACTACAGGTATGTCTCCCTGTCCCTGACACAGATTTTGTGCTGTATCACTTCGTAGATATGTGGCATAATACCACACTTAGACACAATATGAAGTATACTTAAACCATTCACTGGATAATTACCGAGAGCCTATCTGATCTAAATGCAAAGTGCTTCAAAATCTGGTGTGCAGGTGCTCCACTTAACAATTTTCCGAGCACAGTCACTTGTAAATGAAATGTGAACATGAATACACATAGCAAATATGCTCTTATGTTTCTTGCGATACTTAATTTTGAACTCACTTGTTTGAAGTGTCGGCAAATTGACCAACGCGCTCTTTCTTTACAGCAAAGGACAAGTGTGAAGGCAATGATTATGCATCGTGAATTTCACCTACGATTTTGAGAAATCGTCTGAAACTCTTCGAGATTATTAAAAAAATTGTCTAAAATCGATTTTTTTGTACCGAAAGATACTAATATTGACAGATAAATATTTCACATGGCCACGTGATAATTTTACTGTGCGCGGATATACGTTACTTATTTCACAAGAATTTTAATATGTGTGATATGAGAATCGATCCGTAGATACAGCTGTTTTAAATAACGATGAAGGCCGATCCCTGATCCTGACCCTTATCATGCATGCATGTAATTGACCCCAGGATATAGGAGAACGTCCATGCCGACATGCTTAATTAGTTCACCTGTCGAAGTGAGCACAACGTGCTCATGGTGAGCTATTAGGATCACCCTGCGTCCGTCAACAATTTGCTTTAAACATCTCTGAAACAGATCAGACTGCATTTGTTTTCCTATATGTGTAAATAGTCAAGAGTTTCACACAGAGATATCACTTTACTGCTCTGGGTCTACACAGTGTACTAGTGTCCAAAGGCCTCATTTCGTGTTAGGTTAGCCATATGTATTTTTCCCCAGCAATGACTGAATGGATGTAAGAAAATCACCAGTGTACACTGAATTTGATCCAAACTTGATCAGTGAATGAATTCTATCATATTCAAGTAAATGATAGTGAATTTTATGTATAGTGACATGGTCAATATTTCGAGAAAGAGAGAGAGGAGGGGGGAGGTGGCAATCTTGATTTCGTGCATCCGATGTTTTTCATAGATCTACGGTCATCTACCGCTTATAATTAAATATGCCCCTTTCGAAGAAGAGAGGGGCATATTGCTTTGCACATGTCGGTAGGTCGGTAGACCAAAAACCGTGTCCGTGTCACGGTGTGATAACTTGAGTTATATTTGACCCTTATCTCTCACACTTAATATGGTTGTTGCTTATGACTAGTAGACGACCCCTATTGATTTTGATGTCAATACCTCAAAAGTCAAGGTCACAATATGACATATTTTTATGAAAGTGTCTGAGTGATTGTTTCAGTTATAATTGACATCCTGGGATCACAAATTTTGTATGGTTGGTTGTTGCTAATGAATAGAAGAAGAACTCACTTCAAAGGTCAAAGTCAACCGTTAACATATTTTTTTAGCTCACCTGACCACAATGTGCTCACGGTGAGCTTTTGTGATCGCCCTGCGTCCGCCATCAACAATTTGCTTTAAACGACATCTCCTCTGAAATCGCTGGACAGAATTTGATTTAATTTGGCAGGGATGATCCTTGGGTGAACCTTCAAAATAAACTTGATCCATGCAGAACTCTGGTTGCCATGTCAATGGAAAGAAAAACATGAAATCTCCTTCAAAACTACTGGCCAGATTTCAAAAGTTTTAGTACAAATGTTCCTTGGGTAACGTCTACCAAGATCGCTAGAATTACATGTATTCCGATCCGTCAAAAACATGGCCGCCATGGTCGGGTCTTATTTGTCTTTTATACATATAGTGAAAACTTTTAACATCTCCTCTGAAATCGCTTGACAGAATTTGATTAAACTTGGCAGGGATGATCCTTGGGTGAACCTTCACAAAAGTTGCTAAAATAAACTTGATCCATGTAGAACTATGGTTGCCATGACAATGGAAAGAAAAATAATATGAACACTTTAAAAATCATCTTCTTCAAAACTACTGACCAGATTTCGTTCAAAACTTGCCATCAACTCCTTTAAAACTACTGGCTAGATTTCAAAATATTTTAATACAGATGTTCCTTTGGTAACCCTATACTCAAGCTTAATGATAATTTATGACATAAATGACACATGTCTGATAAAATGTCACAGACATATACAAGTCAACGTAGTCCCTAAATGACTGAAATACTGTCGTAGGGATTTCCCCAAAACAAGTAAACAAATACAATGACAGACGGACAAATTGCTAACTTGACCGTTGAACTTCAACTTCTGCCGTTACAAAACAGAATTTGAATGTTGAGCATTAAAAAAAATTAACTGCTTTTTAACATAAAGGTATGTAAGGCCTGATCTTTTGAGTCTTCGTGTGATTTCGATCTCAAAAATGTAATCGTTAGATTACAAAAACTATTTCTACTTTCATCAGAAATATTTATTTCTTACTGAGCCTTCTTACTTACTGAGCCTATTTTTTTTGTTGTTTTTGTTAACTTTAACGTCCACCGACCTCACGCTTCCGAGGCGAACGCTCTAACCACTTGGCTACTTGGGATGGTAAACTCGACTTTAAGAATATGCCATTTAGATAAATATCATGACACACCCTCCTGTCAAATTATGAGTCTTACAGATAACAAACTCTAAGTCACGGGGCAAAAACGTGTGACACTGGCCATATAAAAGATCATAACAAACCACTCTTGCCATATAAACACACGTTGTACCGTGTGAGCTAACAGGGTCAATAGGTTACAGAGATACAGCTCGGTATACAAGTGCGACACACATATTCGGTACAAACCATGTTGAATTAAGCTCATGTATATACATCATGAAATATTAAAATTCCTATAAAACATATTCTTTTCGTAGCTTAAACGTATAGTAAATGGAATACTTACACCACGATGGTCAAGTCTTTATTATCGCCGGCCCACACAATGACGTGGTTGCCTTTTCCGAATACGTCAATATCGCGGTTGCACACTACTAATTATTAAACCGACAGAAGACTGATACACTCCACTAACTGTGATTTATTCATTTTTTTTGTGCATCACATTGACTTTGAGATTGAGTGCGTATCTTTTTAGTTTTTCTATCAAGGAATAGACCATTTCCCTCCGAAATGAGACGATAACCTACGTAAATCAACGAGCGCTTTGCTAACACCTAATTACATGATGGGGGTGCAATTAACATTTCATGGGATTAATAGTTGGACTTCCCCAGTCGTAGTTTCATCTGACCTTTATTCAAGGCTAGTCCGCTATCATTCATCACCAAATCATATACTGACCTAGTCACGCTATCTATTATCAGCCAAATCACTACACATGACCTAGTCACGCTATCTATTCCAGCCCAAAATAACTACACATGAACCTAGTCACCGCTATCTATTCAGCAGCCCAAAATCAACTACACATGAACCTAGTCACCGCTATCTATTCATCAGCCCAAAATCAACTACACATTTACCTCGGGGTGTCGATGCAGTATATGGAGAATTTGTACTCTCTCCTCATAGTTAAAACAACGTTCTTTTAACACAAAATTTAAGATACATTCTATTCTTTGCTAACACTATTTGTTGTTGTTGTTTATGTCCGTCATGACCAATTCTTTTAATTCGCAAGTGACATATTTTATTTGAATATGAAAATTCACTGTTTTTATTTTCAAATAACAATTCAATATTTCTGTTTTAACATGAAAAGCTAAACCTTTTCGAATCTTTCACTGAATGGCGTGCGTTTATTTATAGAGATCACATTTTGTGCAATGTCTGCGTGGTGCAGTTGGTCGTGCACCGAACTCTTAAGCTCGAGAATTAAGTTCGAGCCCCAATGATTTTTTTTTCTTTTGCTTTCCTTACAACTTTTTTTTTCTTGACAAACTGTTAGATTTATAAACAAATACGTTTTTTAGTATCATTTTAAAACACAGACTTTATATCACATCTTTTCGTTTTGCTTTTATCTTACATTTAGCAGCTTTTTTGCTCATCTGCCCCATTAACGTCACGATCAATTAAATGGTTCTCTACAAACAGTAGCCGACTAATCTATAGCTTTACAATTTGACTGCATGTTTATTTTAGAAACGCTTATTGCATATTTTGAATGTAACATTTTTATCAATGGAATATTTAGTAATATTAAGAGTTTTTTGTTGTTGTTGTTGTTGTTTTTATTACGCGGATTCATTTCTTTCGAATTTTATTAACTGAAGTTGTGTAAGAGTTTCAGTTTTGAATGTCTAAAAATGTTTAGTTGATGCCCCTGAAAGGATTGATGAATCATTTTAGTTATTATTTTAGTTCAAAGCATTGATCTTATAGAGTATTTTTCTTCACATGGGTTTTCTTCACCATTTCGACTGGTAGAAGAACAAAGACCATTAACAGTTTGTGTGAGGTCCAGAGCTTTCGAAGGCTGCGAAAAAGAAAAAATGGAAATATACATTTGCAAGTTATGCTCTTAAATATCTATATGTCCGTCGGCTTATTTGTAGGCCCGCTGTATATTATACATTGAACGCAGAGAAACAACACTCGATACGTTATAGTAAGATTCTTCTGCATTGAAATAATATTCAGTTGCAAAAATGGTACATGCTTTTCATTTATAACCAAACGCTAAATCTCTCATTTACTAATCAATATATTACAATTATACAGTTTTAGAAACAAACTACAGTAAGTTTTCATGGAGGAATTTTCTCAATATTTGGTAGACTTGCTTTATAAGGTATGAGAAGTATATCAATGTATTTAAAGGTATGGGTCACCATGCTTGTTTTTGCACTAACTCTATTTTGATCATTGGTATTTGACCTTTATCAAACAAGGGTCAGGACTGCCACAAAATACGCCCATCACAGTATGGGGACTCTCAGAAATAGTTCAGAGAGAAACAAGCTATTGTCTCCTTAAATCCCATTAGTTAATGAATGTTACTTATTAAAACAATCATGTTGAAACAATTCCATTAATTTGAAGGAAAATGTCTCTTTTGACTTATTCAAGTGTTCAAGGGCCATAACTTCTAAGTCATTCACGCGATAATGCTGAATATCGAACTCATCCGCGATTTTATGGCCAAGCACATGTGTGGAAAGTTTAAAAAGGATTGGTCTAACGGTATTGAAGTTAGAGCCCAGACAATCACAAATTCAAGTATTTTGTGTACGTCAAGGGCCATAACTTCTAAGTCATTCACGCGATAATACTGGATATTGAACTCATCCGCGATATTATGGCCATGCACATGTGTGAAAACTTTGAAAAGAAATGGGCAAACTGTATTGAAGTTAGAGCCCGGACAATCACAATTTCAAGTATTTTGTGTACGTCAAGGGCCATAACTTCTAAGTCATTCACGCGATATTGCTGGATATCGAACTCATACGTGATATTATGGCCATGCACATGTGTGAAAAGTTTGAAAAGGATTGGGCTAACGGTATTGAAGTTAGAGACTGGACAACCACAATTTCAAGTATTTTGTGTACGTCAAGGGCCATAACTTCTCAGTCATTCACGCGATAATGCTGGATATCGAACTCATCCGCGATATTATGGCCATGCCCATGTGTGAAAAGTTTGAAAAGGATTGGACTAACGGTATTGAAGTTAGAGCCCGGACAATCACAATTTCAAGTATTTTGTGTACGTCAAGGGCCATAACTTCTAAGTCATTCAATATTGTGTTATGGCTGCACATGTGTGAAAAGTTTGAAAAGGATTGGACTAACGGTATTGAAGTTAGAGCCCGGACAATCACAATTTCAAGTATGTTGTGTACGTCAAGGGCCGATTATTCATTTTACATAAAATATCATATCCTCTTAAAACATAGAATATTTAAGTTTAATGAATTATAGTGCAAAAGCAATAAATACTTGTAAAAGTTTGTAACAGGGTGCAAAATTGGTATTATTGACTTGGTGTATCTATTGTAGTTCTCTCCCTTTGGAGTTCGGTTTCACGTGAGTGATTTCCCTTGTATATTTTCCCGGGTTGAAGTCAGTCTGCACGGGTTTTTGCAAGAAGACGTTTGAGGCTCAGCGTTTTCCCTCGGTTTCAGTTTTAAGAATAAGTCTTTATATATATTTTGGTAGGTTGAATCTCTCGGCTATTGTTTAACTTCTTACTTGACTTTGCTTGTTGGTTGCAATGAGCAGTGCATTTTATTCGCGGAATTAACTGCAAAATTGACGGTTTCGCGTCTTCTATTTTAGAATGCATTTCATGATTTGAGCAGCATTGGTGTTAAATATTAATAAAAGCATGTTATTATGCTTTTCTAACCATTTAGAGAATAACCCTACACCAACACACCAGGCCAGGCACAGTAGAAACGATGTCATGGTAGCTGAGAGAGAGAGAGAGAGAGAGATAGAGAAAGAGGGACAAATTGGCACTTGACCCACAGTTGGTAGGTTTTGGGAATTGTATCATATATGTGTGTTATTGCCGAACATTGTCAGATTATTTTAATTACCTGTGTTATAAATGATTGTAATGTGATTTTAAGAAAGTGATAAATATATAAGTAATTGCATTACAAGATATTCTGTATTGTTTTAACCATTCTTCATATTGTGTTAGGTTCTCAAGACCACTAGAGACACAGATGTACGATATTATGATATTAATAACATTGAAGATAATATTTATACTTTGTTATTTACTTTATTTCAGAGTGTGTTTGTGTCGTACAATAAAAGTATGAACTGTAATACTGTCTTCTGGTATCAGAACTGTTTGAAAGGACCCTCAGACCCCCAGTATTACAAGTTTGATTTTTATATTTTGAAAATAATAAAAAAAAAATGATGCGAAAACACACACCATTAGTATTTTACATAACAAGTGCTTAAAATGTGTGTGTGTGTGTGTTGTGTGTGTGTGTGTTTCATAAAAAATGTATTCATATTGTTTATGTTGTCTAAAAACAAGAGGGCAATGATGCCCTGAATCGCTCACCTGATTATAAATGAGCATCATAGGTTGGATTTTTCATATTGACCTACTTTTTGACCCCAAATGACCCACTTTCGAGCTTGTCGAAGACTTTATTGAAACAGACATTCCGACCAAGTTTCATGAAGATATGGCCAAAAATATGGCCTCTAGAGTGTTACAAGGTTTTTTCTAAGATTTGACCTCATGACCTACCTAATGACCCCACATGACCCAAATTCGAATTTGTCCAAGAATTAATGGAAACAAACATTATGACCAAGTTTCATGAAGATTGGGCCAAAAATGTGGCCTCAAGAGTGTTAACAAGGTTTTACTAAGATTTGACCTCGTGACCTACTTTTTGACCCCCCATGACACCCCCATAACCAAAATTCAAAGTTGTCCAAGATTTTATGGAGAGAAACATTCTGACAAAGTTTCATGAAGATTGGTCCAAACATGTGGCCTCTAGAGTGTTAATAAGGTTTTTGTAAGATTTGACCTCGTGACCTACTTTCTGACCCCACATGACCAAATTTCGAACTTGTCCAAGATTTTATAGAGATAAACATTCTGACAAAGTTTCATGTAGATTGACCTAAAAATGTGGCCTCTAGAGTGTTATCAAGCCAAATTGTTGACGTTACACGACGGACGAAGGGCGATCACAAAAGCTCACCTTCAGCACGTTGTGCTCAGGTGAGCTAATAAGCGAAAACTAACACCAAAATAATTTTTAAATATTTACTTTGTATTTTGTGACATATAAATATATAAAATGAAATAGTGGTTTTAGTCATTGGTAAAGAACACTATTTATTTATTTATTATTGCTAATTTAATTATTTGCTACAATGTTGAAAACACACCTATGTGCCGACCTGGATGGAATACTATGTAAAGGACAAGGGTACGATTGTTTTGTGTGTCGCGATTGAAATGACTGAAAAACAAAGGGCTTCAGAACACACGACAATAATACATTTGCGCTATATAATAACGCGAATCTTTTCGCGTTGTCACGCACGACATACGATAATGCCACACGGCAATACAACACGACGCACGACAATGCCACGACAATACGACACGACGCACGACAATGCAATATGACATGACGCACAATGCCATACGACACAACGCCACACGACAATACGACACGATGCACGACACTGCCACTCGACATTGCGACACGATGCACGACAGTAC
>CM037789.1:57924180-57938913 GCA_021229015.1 Solen grandis | reverse complement strand
TTTGTTATATTCATAATATATCAAGGTCGGCATTAATAATTGCCCATATTCGACAAATACAAACTTGCTGTTTTTATTTTCGCCATACCAGTACAACAAACTGAGAACAGTCTCTTCATACTATATACCTGACCCTGAACAAAACATAAATATAGGAAGAGAGGGATAAATGCGTGAAGGAAAGGTAAGTACTTCTAATTTCCATATTTTTATATCATAATCTCTTGTGTTTCAACGGGTCAAAATTTATTGTTTATTGATCAGTTAAGAGTGCTTCTTTTTTGCAATGTGCATTACAAACAAATGTTCGTGAAGGAGAGAATTAAAACGAAATAACCATGGTTGTACTAATGACACCAAAGTATAGAAATACGTCAAGTCATAGTGGTGAAATCATATTCAAATTATGAAAATTTTAATTTCCATTTACTTGAAAACTTCTGTTTATCTCTGAATTTAACTTTTTATTTCACAGTCAATCTGATTTGATTAAAACGCTTTAAATATGATTTATGAATACATACATTTATATGATATAAAGGAGGCAAATGACACTTGGTCTATTGATGACGTCGTATGGGTCACGTGACCCTTAAATGTAAATACTGACCAGCATCTAACAAAATCGGCATTTAACATACTTGAAGAGATTTGTTTTTCGCAGAAATAGCATGTTCGTGGTTTCTCTTATGAAAATGGACAAAATAAAAAAGGTTTTAGAAAAAGTAAAATTTTCTTTGTGGTTCACCTTTAATACAATTATTTTGCCATGCCCTTCCACACACATACTCACACACACACACACACACAGATTGATGGAACCAGGAACTTATAACTGGGTGGTAGGATGCACATGTATTTTGGGCGACTGAAAATCATTTTTTTTTTAGGTAAAAATGTGATATTTAATATCCTTAAGCGGTAACTTCATCTAGATAGTAGACACATACTTACAAACACAGGACTGTTTTAATTGAGTCGGGTATTCAAATTTTTCATTTATGTGTAAAGTTTGGTTTTGATGTTAATTGAACCTCCACGAAAACTACCTCATGAAGTAAGCCTACTTTTTAATGTTTACTCACATAGTTTATGATATTGCTGTTTCCAGTTGGTTGGAATGGTTTGTAAATCAACGTATCCATTTATCATATATCATGTCAAATATATATATATTGTACTGCTCCCAGTTGTAACATAAAGCCTTCTTCTCTATTCATCCAGTGTGAGTGACAAAGGTTTCACCTGACCACTTGTAGCTGGAAACATTTCCTCAAGACATCCCCTTTTGTAGTTAGCTGCAGCATATTGTTGGAAGTAAATCAAGACACAAATACACCCCCTCTTCCTCTGTACACACTCCAGAACAGGTCTTTAACTCTTGGCCATTATATTGGACAGTGATGGGTCAGTGCAAATTAGCCCATTGTTTTTGTCAGCAATGGATGGTAACATTTTCTGTTTGGACAAAGATAAAGCATTACGAGAACTATGTGCTTGTATGACACTTCCTTTTTTTTGAAAGACTTTAATCTGATCCACGATAGCTGCAACATAAAATTAATTATTATTGTAAGCAATACCTCTGCAACCAAAGTCTTGCTGCATTGACCAAGTTAGTGTCAATCTGCTGCCTAGGGAGATAAACTGTATAGACTTATTATCAAGACAAACAACTGCCTCCTGTTGACTCACACATCAAATACCATATGGGTTGAACAGTGGTTCTTCACACGCAAGGAAACAGTATCTACATGCTTCAGCTTCTTGTTGTTTATATCTGTGATTAAAAAAAAGTGTTGTCTGATAGAAGACAGGACTCCCAAATCCGTCAGCTCCCGGTGCCTCTCTCTGATCTTGTACGGGGTGAGTTGTTTATTCGTTCCAAAATGTTTAAACTCCTGCAGGTACTTTCCAATGCATTCATTCATCACAATATAGCAATATCCTTTTTATGATGTCATCTGTCTCATTACAACTATGCTCAGCCTCTGTAACTATTTGTTGACCCTTTTTCATGCTGAAAAACAGCTGAAAGCGAGCTTAATTCTCATTCTCGAGCTGTTGTAGACATTTCTGCACATTATTCTCTATAATTTTACATTTGGTTTCATCAGCTTTTAATCGTGATTTTTCTTTGTCATATTCTCCCACTTGCATTTGTGGCCTTCCCAAGAGGCCATATGGTGTCCACAAGTTTTTGTTTAATCACCTACTTTAGCTGGATTGGCCTCTTTTTTTGCGGCCGTTGGCCGTTTTGTTTTCCCCTTCCTGTCTAAACTTAAAGGTGAAGGTCAAACAGCTGATGAATACTGTAAGTTTGGATTGGTCGACTTAAAAATCGAAAGTATCCCTCCGGAAAAGAGATCAGCTTGTTCCCTTTCATATACATTCATAAAACCTCGATTTTACGACAGAAATATATTAATACATGTCTTAACGTTCAAAATGAAAATGAAAAATAATTCAACTACACAAAAATATCTAAAGGATGAAAAACACATGTCGAATTTGAAACATTCAGACCCCTTCGTATCTTGGAAATCGCACATTCGTTAGGACGTGATGTATCAGAGCATAACTTCAATACTGTATGGTGGATACACTCCAAACTTGTTTTGTATACTGATAAGTATAATTTTGACCATTTGATATTCACCCTTTCTCTGACAACTACTAAAATGCAGGTGATTCAAGTGTTCCGAGGAACACCCATCAAGTTGTATTACCTGAAAAGACGTACTATCTCGTCTGTCCGATAGTCAGCAATTTCATATCCTCTCTTTATGTTTTGAACGTTTGAAAGACATTCATAATACTTGGATCAAATGTTCTTTCATCAAGATGCAGAATAAACACGAAATATAATTAATACACCACGGCCATGTATCTTTTCAAATGACACTTCTTGTGAATTTTAGTATCTATCTGTTTACCTCTTGAATCCGTTCTTTTTGAAAGATTTATCCTTACTTGTTCAAGTTCATTTGATACATGTTTGATGTTTCCCATTTTGAAGAGCTTCTGTATGGCAGATAGTATGTTTAGGGCGACCTTACATGGTCTGAAAATAAATAAATAAGTATGTACATATATCTTGAGATTGTTTCATAAATATAATACTGAGAAATAAAAACAAAATTACACAAACATAATCGCACATTTCATACAGCCCAATTTTTGCATTAACCAAATATCTTGTTCAAAATTTAACTTTTAATGATCACATATTTCAGAGTTAGGAAGAATAAAATCATATATACCTGTTATTATAAAACAGACCTTTTTGAGTTTAATAAAGGGTACCAATCGACACGACACTCAATATTATATTGTGTAAACATCCACATAATGTCTACCATTGTCTATTGCAGTTATCAGACGTTTCATCCCCAAAACGTTTCCTTCCAGGCCATTTTAACCAAACAATGGGAATGAAACATCTCGTATTTGAATAGGAACCGATGATATATATATATATATATATATATATATATATATATATATATATATATATATATCATCGGTTCCTTCCCCATATATAATCATATTTCATGTATAAGTGAAAATATATTAAATTATTATTGATATGCTTATGCATAAGTCATTATTTAAAGGAATTTAGATTTTTTGAGTTGTTCATATTTTAAAAACTTAAATTATAAATAAAATACATATCTTTATTTTTATAAATTGTACATATTAAAATCAATAAAGAAACAACAATTAATATCATAAAGATTTATCATATGACAATTTGCCTAAACAGCTGTGTCCGGTTTTGTATAACCATCATGTATATTCTTTTTTTTTTTTTTTTTTTTTTTTAACCTTTATTATCCCCGTCTTCTGATGGAAGTAGGTCGGGGAACCATCCTACTCACCACCTTACAATATCAAACTGCATATATCTACATATATAAATTTAACATATAATCATATAATTTTCATCATATAAAAACCACTAGAAATACAATTTTCTTTATACAGCTTAAGTTTAGGGTCAGTAAAGGTTAAAAAATATTCTTGAAGAATAGGAAAAAGAAAAAAGAAATATCTACAGACAATCCCCTGAGTGTTCTATTAATTTATAAATGTAGGTTAATCTTCCTGCACACAATACCTAACAATTGCCCATTTGTCACTTTCTTTTTTATTTACTTCTGTTAATTTAAAAATATCCCAAGACAATCTTAAGTTCTTTTTAAAACCTAAAATGGAAGGAATTATTTCTTTCTTCTTGCACCAAAAAATATATTTTTTCATTTCTAAACTTAATTTTACTTTCTTACTTAAGTTACTCACAAATCTTATTAAAGGCTTTATTTTTTCACAATCATAAAAAAGATGAATTATAGTTTCCTCGCAAACTTTACAAAATGTACATAAATTACTATTAACAATGTTCATTTTAAAAAGCAGTGAATTAGTTGGAAAAATTCTGTGAACTATTCTCGTTTGTAGCCATTGTAAATAAGTATCTTTCGTACATTTGTAAACGTTTCTGTATGTAATATTCCAATTAATTTCACAACTGTTATATATAGATATCCATTTTTTCTTGCTTGTGGGAATTTCATTGTTTTTTATTAAAATATTATATATATACTTATTTTCATCCGCTCTAGTTAGTATTGGATGCATATAACAATTTAGACAAGGATTATGACAGGTTAAATGTATGTTACTTTTTTTCATTAATTTAAATTTTTTTTTAAAAAATTTAAAATTTTTTTTTTGCCAATTATATTTTCTATATGTGTTACATCTTCAAAATCACCATTATTGTTCATAATATCCTTAACATATCGAAGCCCTTTTTCATATAAATCAGGCATATAAATATAATTTGAATTTATCATAAAACTTTCATTATAAAAAATGGCATATTAAACAATTGATCAAAATTTTCAATTTTGAACTTATCAATATACAATATATATGATTTGAGGACATCAATCCAAAATTTATTTTTGATAGATTTTATAACATGAACACAAAAATGTTTTCCAGTGTTAAATATTTTACTCACATCAAACAAACATTCTACAAGTTACATTTACTATTACTATTACATATCATACTTTTAAACCATTTTATTTTCATACTAATTTCATATTTCTCTATATCAATCATTCTCAAACCACCTTCATTATAATCTTTAATAAAAACTGAATTCTTTATTTTTGTTTTACCATCCCATACAAATTTGTTTAACATATCACTGAGATATTTCATAAATGTTTTTGTTGGAGAGGGTAAACTAATGAAAAGATTTGTAAGTAGTGGCACAACTTAAGATTTTACAACAGTAATTCTTCCTAGCGGTGTAAGTTTCCTTCTTTTCCAATAAGAAATAATTTTCTTCATTTTTTCTTCCTGCCTTTGATAATTTAATTGCTGTATTTTGTTTAGATCCACATCAAAATATATCCCTAGTAATTTAAATTGAGTTTCCCCCCATGAAAGTTTCCATCTTGTTTTAATAGATCTCGTACTATACTTTAAAGAACCTATCCAAATGACTTTTGTTTTATCAAAATTGACATTTAATCCAGATATAATTGAAAAATATCTTAAAACATCTAAAACTGTATTCAAGGATTCGTCTGAACCGTCTAGAAATAATGATGTATCGTCAGCAAATTGTGACATAATATATTCTTCCCCTTTGATTTTTATCCCTCTAATACCATTTGAGTTTTTTATTTTGATTGATAAAATCTCTGCACACAGTATAAAAATATATGCCGAAATAGGGTCCCCTTGTCTACAGCCTCTCTCTATAGTAAAAAAATCTGATAAAAAACCATTTAGTTGTACACATACTTCGGTATCATATAAAAACAAATGTACCCATTTTCTAAACATTTCACCAAAATTGAAAAAAGATAGGGTTTTCTCAATGAAATTAAATGATAAAGAATCAAATGCTTTTTCAAAATCAATAAGCATCACTAAACCAGGCATGTTATGGTCTTCACAGTATTTCATTATATCATAAACTAGTCTTGTATTTTCTCCTATAAATCTATCTTTTATAAAACCTGTTTGATCATTTGATATCAAGGAATTTAAAACTTTTTTCAATCTATTTGCTATACTACCTGAAGCTAATTTGTACAACACGTTTAACAAGGTAATAGGTCGCCATCATGTATATTCTTATACTTAACACGTTACAATAACTTATTGGCCGAATTACTTACTCTGCGAAACGCGCGCGTATTCAACATGTATTGTGTGTTGAACTAAAATAACTGGATTAAATAAGTTTAATGCAACTAACTTTGATTGAAAATATGTATTTTTACTGATACGCTGATAATGTATGAGAAATACACACATTTAAATCGTTATTTTAAGCTATTGTTATGAACAATTTTCTTGGTGTAAGAAAAAAAAATCTGAGTCGTTCTCAGTCCGGTCCCCTAAAGTCCTTGTTATAATTGCATTTAGTGGGTTTAGGTCACATGATATACAGAATCTGACATGTTCTGTACTCATGTCAGATCATATATATAGTTATCATTTTATCGAAGTTTACATAAATATGTAAATGTTATTGTAGAGTTAAAAAATGATTCGCAGGTCATGTACATCGTAACATCTAAAGAAATGCATTTATGAATACCTATACATTTTCAGACTCAGACACATGGAAAACACGAGGCGCAAATACAACTCGATACTCTGATGTCGAACTAACACATTATCCGTGTGTTTCTTCTCTGTCAGGTGAAAATTTAATTTTGTTGTTTTGTACCTATGATAGTTCATAATAAACTACATGTGTTTATTGGAATAGCCTTCTAACTTCAATTTGACATACTGATGTACAGGATGTATATAAATATTTAAGATACATCATTGTAACATAATAAACTGCAAAGGCTTCATAGCTACTTAAGTATCAATTAACTATGTCATCCAGTTATGCATTATAAGAAACTATCATGTTGTTTTCTAGAAGAGAACACACAGTATGTCACTTTCTGCATACTCACAAATAGTATATATACCGCAACTATTAATCCTTCAACGGAAACAATGTATTAGTCACATACATATATACTATAGATATGGGATAAACTGATTAATAGAGACTGTATATTAAGAATATACCTATGATTAGATAAAATGAAACTGTTTCAAATATGGTGGAAGGAACAATAATAACATCCTGATAGCGGGTGTTGTTAACATTAATTCGAGATTCATCAAGTATCGATCTTCCTCGTGTTAATGACAGTAGTGTCATCTGTTGTAACGATTTTCAAGTTTAGCTACATTAGTGACAGCTGGAATACATAAATATGGCTTTTCACAAGCCCAGTACAGGATCATAACCGAACGTTCATTACTAAGTATTGTTTCTTTGTAACATATGGATATATAATATTAAATATCTATTTCCAGTGTTGACTCTATACTCTAAAGATTCCATTTAATTTTTACGGTATACTTAAAAAGTCCCTTTGTTTTTTCACAGTTGGATTATTGTGCAGTGCAACTTATGCAAGAGGTAGAGCCGTGAACTATCGAGAGAAACTTCGTATGTATACGCTTATTACATAATATTATTTTTTAAGAGAATGTGCTATATCATTACAAGTCGAACTATTCTTTTTTCTTCTTTTTGTCTCCAAGATTTGACTTTCACACAAAAGCTTTGACATTAAGATGGCCGCTAAAAACATGTCCGGTAGGATATTTAGTCTTTTCGTTTTCCTTTAATTACCAACTCAACCGTCAACCGTACATACGACATAGTGAGATAAATATTCAACCTTTTTAGTAAGTAAAATAAATAAATACAGTAAAACCTCGCTTAATAGCGAAGTGGTTTTAATAGGAAATGGTCTTAATAGCGAAATGGTCTTAAGAGCGAGGGGGTCTTAATAGTGAATTCTACAAATATACCGTAGTCAGAACATGACTTGTAAGAGAAAATTTTAGGATCTTTTACTTTAATCAAGTTTGTTTGCAGTATCACTGATCATTTTCATTTACATTATTTTGTCATTTAAAAATACATATTGTTTTTACTAAAAACATAAATAAGAAATATTAAAATTGAAAAAAAAAATGTCAACCTCTTCATTTTATAAAAGCCCTTCTTTACCTTTCTCTTCAAAATAGGGAAACATGTCCTTATTTCAATACATTTTCGTCATAATGTACTTATATATTTTGTTATCATAATCAGACAATCTGATCTCATTTTGATGTTATTTTGCGAAATCATAACAAATACTAACGGTCGTCACGTCTTTAAAGAAAATAATTTAAGAACTGACAAAAATACTGACAAAGCAAGCCGCTTCTATGAAATATTTATGAAAAATCATTAATTGCCCAAAATTAGATATGGGATAAAATGATTAATAGAGACTGTATATTAAGAATATACCTATGATTAGATAAAATGAAACTGTTTCAAATATGGTGGAAGGAACAATAATAACATCCTGATAGCGGGTGTTGTTAACATTAATTCGAGATTCATCAAGTATCGATCTTCCTCGTGTTAATGACAGTAGTGTCATCTGTTGTAACGATTTTCAGGTTTAGCTAAATTAGTGACAGCTGGAATACATTAATATGGCTTTTCACAAGCACAGTACAGGATCATAACCGAACGTTCATTATTAAATATTGGTTCTTTGTAACATATGGATATATAATATTAAATATCTATTTCCAGTGTTGACTCTATACTCTAAAGATTCCATTTAATTTTTACGGTATACTTAAAAAGTCCCTTTGTTTTTTCACAGTTGGATTATTGTGCAGTGCAACTTATGCAAGAGGTAGAGCCGTGAACTATCGAGAGAAACTTCGTATGTATACACTTATTACATAATATTATTTTTTAAGAGAATGTGCTATATCATTACAAGTCGAACTATTCATTTTTCTTCTTTTTGTCTCCAAGATTTGACTTTCACACAAAAGCTTTGACATTAAGATGGCCGCAAAAAACATGTCCGGTAGGATATTTAGTCTTTTCGTTTTCCTTTAATTACCAACTCAACCGTCAACCGTACATACGACATAGTGAGATAAATATTCAACCTTTTTAGTAAGTAAAATAAATAAATACAGTAAAACCTCGCTTAATAGCGAAGTGGTTTTAATAGGAAACGGTCTTAATAGCGAAATGTTCTTAAAAGCGAAGGGGGCTTAATAGTGAATTCTACAAATATACCGAAGTCAGAACATGACTTGTAAGTAAAAAAAAAAAAAAAAAAAAAAAAAAAAAAAAAAAAAAAAAAAAAAAAAAAAAAAAAAAAAAATTTTTTTTTTTTTTTTTTTTTTTTTTTTTTTTTTTTTTTTTTTTTTTTTTTTTTTTTTTTTTTCTTTACCTTTCTCTTCAAAATAGGGAAACATGTCCTTATTTTAATACATTTCGTCATAATGTACTTATATATTTTGTTATCATAATCAGACAATCTGATCTCATTTGATGTTATTTTGCGAAATCATAACAAATACTAACGGTGCTCACGTCTTAAAGACATAATTTAAGAAACTGACAAAAATACTGACAAAGCAAGCCGCTTCTATGAAATATTTATGAAAAATCATTAATTGCCCAAAATTAGATATGAGATAAACTGATTAATAGAGACTGTATATTAAGAATATACCTATGATTAGATAAAATGAAACTGTTTCAAATATGGTGGAAGGAACAATAATAATATCCTGATAGCGGGTGTTGTTAACATTAATTCGAGATTCATCAAGTATCGATCTTCCTCGTGTTAATGACAGTAGTGTCATCTGTTGTAACGATTTTCAGGTTTAGCTACATTAGTGACAGCTGGAATACATTAATATGGCTTTTCACAAGCACAGTACAGGATCATAACCAAACGTTCATTACTAAGTATTGTTTCTTTGTAACATATGGATATATAATATTAAATATCTATTTCTAGTGTTGACTCTATAATCTAAAGATTCCATTTAATTTTTACGGTATACTTAAAAAGTCCCTTTGTTTTTTCACAGTTGGATTATTGTGCAGTGCTACTTATGCAAAAGGTAGAGCCTTATGCAAAAGGTAGAGCCGTGAACTATCGAGAGAAACTTCGTGTGTATACGCTTATTACATTTTTTTTTTTAAGAGAATGTGCTATATCATTACAAGTCTAACTATTCTTTTTTCTTCTTTTTGTCTCCAAGATTTGACTTTCACACAAAAGCTTTGACATTAAGATGGCCGCTAAAAACATGTCCGGTAGGATATTTAGTCTTTTCGTTTTCCTTTAATTACCAACTCAACCGTCAACCGTACATACGACATAGTGAGATAAATATTCAACCTTTTTAGTAAGTAAAATAAACAAATACAGTAAAACCTCGCTTAATAGCGAAGTGGTTTTAATAGGAAATGGTCTTAATAGCGAAATGTTCTTAAAAGCGAAGGGGGCTTAATAGTGAATTCTACAAATATACCGAAGTCAGAACATGACTTGTAAGTGAAAATTTTAGGATCTTTTACTATAATCAAGTTTGTTTGCAGTATCACTAATCATTTTCATTTACATTATTTTGTCATTTAAAAATACATATTGTTTTTAATAAAAACATAAATAAGAATATTAAAATTGAAATAAAAAATGTCAACCTCTTCATTTTATAAAAGCCCTTCTTTACCTTTCTCTTCAAAATAGGGAAACATGTACTTATTTCAATACATTTTCGTCATAATGTACTTATATATTTTGTTATCATAATCAGACAATCTGATCTCATTTTGATGTTATTTTGCGAAATCATAACAAATACTAACGGTCGTCACGTCTTTAAAGACAATAATTTAAGAACTGACAAAAATACTGACAAAGCAAGCCGCTTCTATGAAATATTTATGAAAAATCATTAATTGCCCAAAATTAGATATGAGATAAACTGATTAATAGAGACTGTATATTAAGATATACCTATGATTAGATAAAATGAAACTGTTTCAAATATGGTGGAAGGAACAATAATAAATCCTGATAGCGGGTGTTGTTAACATTAATTCGAGATTCATCAAGTATCGATCTTCCTCGTGTTAATGACAGTAGTGTCATCTGTTGTAACGATTTTCAGGTTTATATAAAAAATCTATTAGTTTACTCAATCTAAGATTCCATTAATTTTTCGGTATACTTAAAAATCCCTTTGTTTTTCACAGTTGGATATTGTGCAGTGCAACTTAGCAAAGGTAGAGCAGGAACACTATCGAGAGAAACTTCGTATGTATACGCTTATTACATTTATTATTTTAAAGAATGTCATATCATTACAAGTCACTATTCTTTTTTCTTTTTTTTCCAAGATTTGACTTTACACAAAGCTTACATTAATGCCGCTAAAAAAATGTCCGTGATATTAGTTTTTTTTCTTAATTACAACTAACCGTCAACGTAATACGACATAGTAGTAAATATTCAACCTTTTTAGTAAGAAATAACAAATACAGTAAAACTCGCTATACGAAGTGTTTTATAGGAATGGTCTTAATAGCAAATGTTTTAAAGCGAAGGGGCTTAATAGTGAATTCTAAAATATCGAGTCACATGACTTTAAGTGAAAATTTTAGGTCTTTACTATAATCAAGTTTGTTGCAATATAATCATTTTCATTTACATTATTTTGTCATTTAAAAATCAATTGTTTAATAAACTAAATAAGAAATATAAAATTGAAATAAAATGCAACTTTCTTAAAAAGCCTTCTTACTTTCTCAAAAACGGGAAACATGACTTATTAATACATTTTCGTCATAATGTACTTATATATTTTGTTATCATAATCAACATTGATCTCATTTTTGATGTTATTTTGAATCATAAAAATATAAGTCTCAGTTTTAAAGACAATAATTTAAACTGACAAAAATACTGACAAAGCAAGCGCTTCTATAAAATTATGAAAAATCATTAATTGCCAAATTAGATATGAAAAAACTATAATAGAGACTGTATATAAGAATATACTATGATTAGAAAAATAACGTTTCAAATAGGTGGAAGGCAAAAAATATCTGATAGCGGTGGTTAACATTAATTCGAGATTCATCAAGTATGATTCTTGTTAATGAATATTCATTGTGTAAACGATTTTCAGGTTTAGCTAATAGTGACAGCTGATATATGTAACATAAGAAAAGAACTTCAATAAGTGTGAACATAGATATATATTTTTATTATTTGACATCAAAGATTCTATTTCGTAATAAAGTCTTTTTACATTTTGGAGTACTTATGCAGTGATATAGGCAGACATCAGAAAACCGTTTACTATTATTTTTTTTAAGAAATTATAATTTATTCATTTCTTTTTTCTTTTTGTTCCATATTTTTACACAAAAGCTTTGTTTCCATTGAGTATTTAGTTTCATTTTCCTTATCAAACCGTAACTACAAAAGTGGATATATTAATTTTTTTAAAATCATACATAACTCCTATCATTGTTTATGAAATGCTTTACAAACTTAATAAAGGCTAAAATTCAAATATCGTGACTTTACAATAGTCATACATACAAGTGTTTCATATAATAACATTCATACTTTGCTTAATACATGTTTATTTTAAACAAATTTAAAAAGAATAGAATCAACTCCATAAAAGCTTTATAAAATAGGAATTATTATAATCATTTCGTCATAATTTTATTATTTTTCATTAAATACTATTTTTTAATCAAATAATTAAAAAAATAACGTGTCACTCTTCATATTTAAAACTTTACATTCTAAAAGAACTTTTATAATATTTTATAATTATTTAATTGTATAAAACATTGAATGATTTAATTCAATATAAAAATAAACGGTTCATTTAGAAATAAAATACAATATGCGGTTACTTATTGAATTATAAAATCTTTCTAAATAGTTATGTAACGATTAGGTGTAATAGTAACTGGATAATAATGTTTCAAAGAAACAATAAAACTTATAGTTGTTTTAACAAATTAATAAATAAATATCTTTTCTGTTGCTCTATTAAGATCATTTAATTTACGGTACTTAAAATTTGTTTTTCACAGTTGATATTCGTTTAATCTTTCAAAGGTAACTAATATAAATCGTGTTGTTTTCATTTTTTTTTAAAAAGTCTATTATTCACATATTTTTTCTCTTTGTAAGATGACTTCAAAACTTCTATGCAAACTCTAATATTATTTTTGTTTTCCTTTAATTACAATCAACCTACCTACATAGCTAGTAGTAATATCAACTTTTTAGTAAAAAAAAACAAATACAGTAAAATCTCGCTTTCGAATTTAATAGGAACGTCTTAAAGGAAATTTCTTAAAGAAGGTAATATGAATCTACATATACGAAGTCAAAATGACTGTAATGAAATTTTAGATCTTTCTTAATAGTTTGTTTCTATCACTAATCATTTCTACATTATTTTGTTAAAAATCATATTGTTTTTAAAATAAATAAGAATATTAAAATTAAATAAAAAATTACTTTCATTTAAAAACTTTTTATTTTAAAAAGAAAAGACTATTTAAAATTTTTAAAGTACTTAATTTTTTTACTATACATCTATTATTGAGTTATTTCAATCATAATCAAGTCTATTTTACATAATAAAATGACAATTGAAGATTTAGAAATTATAAAAATATAATTGCCCAAATTAAATGAATAATATTAAAGAACTGAATAGAAACCTATGATTAAAAAATATTTCAAAATTGGAAGAATAAATTAAGGTGTTTTATATTATAGATAATTGTTTATAGGAGACATAATTGATGCTTTTAATAATCAGATAAAGACGCTATTAACAAGTCATTGTAAGATTGTTTTGTACATGGAATATTATTGTAGAATCAGATAAAATTATTATAGTCTTTTAACATATGGATTATACATTCATTATCAGGTGACTCTATAATTTATTGCTAATTATAGGAATATATTAATCCTTTGTTTCTTAGTTAATTATTATTTTACGAAAAGTTAAACCTTTTTTCTTAAAGTTTAGCATTGATTAATTAAAGTTATTATTGCTAATAATCTTTAATTTTAGATGATAATTTTGTTTACTTAAAAAGTTTTTTTTTTTAGATTGCTATTGCTCAGTGTATATTCAAACTAGTTTTTTCATAAGATGCCTAAAAAATCGTGAACTTAGTGGTTTCTTTCATTTATTCCATAAGAATTCTAATCTGGCATTAATATGTAATCATACATCCATTAGAATTTAATTAAAAATTTTACATTTTTACCCGTAATAACGATGTTTGAATAGGAAATCTTTATAGCAATTTTTCTTAAAAGCAAGGGACTTATTATAATTAAAATATACGAAGTTTAAAAAAATTAATGAAAATTAAACTCTTTATAATGTTTATAGATTTTTAATATTGTATTACAATTATTTGTATATAAAATCATATTTTTATTAATAATATAAAATAATTTTTGAAAAAAAATTAAATTTAAATTAAATAAGCTGTTACCTCTTCATTTTAAAACTTACATACTTTTAAAATTTAAATGTACTTAAATAATTTTTCAATAATTCATTATTTAAATTTTATATTTTGGAAATCATTAAATTATTTCGGAAATCTTATCTTAAGGCAATAATTTTAAAGAAAAATACGACAAAAAATTGCATGTATAATTATAAAAATTAATTCCAAATATTATGAAAATATTATAATGAGACGATATAAAAGAATATTATAATTATAGAAAT
>CM037789.1:57874080-57924080 GCA_021229015.1 Solen grandis | reverse complement strand
TAATTATACACAAAGATTATATTATATTTTTTAATATCGGGTAAGTATAAAGTACAATGATTAAATAAATATTTGCAATTGTTCGAAATAATTAAACTGATCAGAAGGTAAAATGAGTTCAGCACATATCCATCTGGTCAGTGGTCAGCACTTTAGGACCGGAGATATGCGAGAAACTGCTGACCATATAGACAAAGAAGGAAATTGCTGACGATATATACAAAGAAGGATTTCGGCTTTCGGAAAAAGCTGATTTAAAAGACAAAGAAGGGTGAAATAAAACAAGATTATTATTATATCGGTTTACCATGTTTACCACAATCCCTATCTGATAATTATATTGTCATTATTCAATATTAGTTATGAATGATATAATCATTATCGTTTGTTGCATTATACCGACAATATTAAAGCTAATTATATTTAAAAACTGTTAAAGCTTAAAAGACATTTTCGGTACATTCATCAAATAATTGCTACAGGTATCAAGCGGCAAAAGAAAAAAATCTTTCATCTTTTTTTTCTATTTGATTGAAAATTGAGTAATTAAAATAAAGTCTTAATTATGCAATCAAACAGCTAATGTAGAATAACACATAAGCAAACTGCATAAAATGAGCAAAATCTCCAGGTATATAAATTGCTGTTGTTTAATTTTATATTAAATATCCACAAGTGATTGGAGTCTAAAATTGCCTTGTGATTGAATGTATTTGTGATTTGCGGAAAGTGTTTTTGTGTTTCTCGAAATTGTGTGTTTAACATCATGGCTGTGATTGTAGGACATTCACAGGTCAAATACTTAGACAATTTTGCTAAGTGTCCAGTGTTTTTATACTCAGGATTTACTGTGCGTGATTTTCTTGAGGATGGATTGGAATTTTACGATGTTGTACCATCTAAGTCGGTAAGTTACATTTTCAATATTTCATTCGTGTCCTTTTTTTAGCAAGCTGCTCGAAAAATTGATTTAATTGTATGCTTCATAGACTACATTGCGGACACACGTTATCTTTGTTTTACACAATGTTCTGTTGGCACATAACAACACATGCTGCCCGTGTCACACAATGCATTAATCAGTACAAGTAGCAACCAATAAAGAAGTGGGTTGGTATAAGCGTGGCAATTGTCATGGCCTTTCACCACCCTCGGGCAATAAACACAGCGCATTTAAAGGTGGACACGGGTCACACGTAATGCAATTTAAAATCAGTCATCACAATATGAACAAAATGAATAAATAAATATTATTTACATTAAATTTTAACTGAATAAGTATATTTAATTAAATGTATGTTATTGTGTTTTATTCAGTTAAACCAATTCTACAGTTAAATGACTTTGGACAAAATGAATATTATTTACATTAAATTTTAACTGAATAAGTTTAATTAAATGTATGATGTTGTGTTTTATTCAGTTAAACCAATTCTTTATGTATAAGATACGGTCTTATAAAGCGGTACACTCGCTGCTGACGAGTTTCCTTCTTTGTCTATATGGTCAGCAGTTTCCTTCTTTGCGTATATGGTCAGCAAATTCTCACGTTACTCCAGTAGGTAGGAAAGTGCTGACCAACTAGACATAGTGTAGAATCCCTATAAGGCGATAAAACAGCTGACCAGTTAAATCCTTTTGGACAAAATGAATAATATATAATAATATATTAAATTTTAACTGAATAAGTTTAATTAATTGTATGTTATTGTGTTTTATTCAGTTAAACCAATTCTTTATGTATAAGATACGGTCATATAAAGCGGTACACTCGCTGCTGACGAGTTTCCTTCTTTGTCTATATGGTCAGCAGTTTCCTTCTTTGTCTATATGGTCAGCAAATTCTCACGTTACTCCAGTAGGTAGGAAAGTGCTGACCAACTAGACCTAGTGTAGAATCCCTATAAGGCGATAATAATATATAATAATATATTAAATTTTAACTGAATTAAATGTATGTTATTGTAAGCATTGAATAAGTATATTTAAATTCATTCATTGCTATTCATTTTAGGCAGTCGCTCTCGTCAATCTCATCAAGCACCGAAGATCTTTCTTGCCAAATCCATCATTCTCACAATGATCACTGGGTAACATCGTTCAAAATCAATGATAAAATATATCTGATTGATAGTTTAGGAAATGAGCGCAGTGATGACAGGATTATTCCTGACGGACTTAACATTCAACTTTCTCAAATATATGGAAAAAAATTAAGTAACATTGATATAATCATCCCTTCTGTACAAAAACAAGATAATTCAGTAGATTGCGGTTTATTTGCTATAGCACATGCAACTTCATTTTGTATAAAACAGAAACTATGTCATGATTTAATATATGATTCAACTAAATTACGCGAACATTTAATTTCATGTTTAGAAAATGAAACAATGACAGAATTCCCAACTACTAATAAAACTGTAAGTATGCGAAGAAAAAGCAAAAATAAGAAAATTAATATTCAAAATTATTGTGTATGTAATTTACCTGCTTGTTTAGGAGATCAAGTTCAATGTGATAATTGTTACAGCTGGTTTCATAAACACTGTGTCGAGGCTCCGGCAGATATATCGCACGTTGATAAGCAATTTTTTTGCCCCAATTGTCGTTGAAATCTTTATCATTATATCAACACCATGTTCCTTTACTCTATCTCACACGCGCGCGCACACACACTTTAAATTTAATCAGTGTCAAAAAGAATAAGCGTGTCAGTGATCATTAGTTTTTCACACCCTCAGGCGCTTTCATCAGTATGTTGCATTTGACTATTTCATCGTTTATTTTTTTCACTCACAATATACTATGTATAGAATTATAGCTGAAAATATGATTATTGTGCATATTTGTGTTTATTGGTGACAATTTCAATTAAATCCAAACATGATATTTTTTTTTAATGATTGCATTTATACTTGTTAAATATACCATGTATGTAATTATAAAGAAATATTAAATAATGCAAACAATACAATATTATGTTTTCATTTACTTTCCCCAATTCAAAATCAACAACAATATTACTCAATAAAGTTGAATGATTTCATTTATATGTCGTTAAAAATTATTCTTGACCAATTATTCACTACAAACTTTCTTCTATATTACATATCATCATCATTTTCCGATTTCCTTCTTTGTATATATGGTCAGCAGTTTCCTTCTTTGTATATATGGTCAGCAGTTTCCTTCTTTGTGTATATGGTCAGCAGTTTCCTTCTTTGTGTATATGGTCAGCAGTTTTCTACGTCCCTCAAAGAAGTAATAAACTGCTGACAAATTGAACATGGATTCAAAGTACTGAGTTCCAGTAATGCATTTATTATTTATATCATTGTATTTTATATCTATTAAAAAGAGACAATGTATATAATTATAGTGAAAACAAAAATAAAAAAACAACAACATTTTTCTAAATCTACCTCCTCCAAATCAACCTTTCTAACTTCGAAATAACTTAAAAACTTATTAAATAGAATTAAATCTACTTATATAACTTAAACAAACATCATCACAAAATGTCCTTCTATATTACATATCGTCAGCGTTTTCCGATATCCTTCTTTGTATATATGGTCAGCAGTTTCCTTCTTTGTGTATATGGTCAGCAGTTTCCTTCTTTGTGTATATGGTCAGCAGTTTTCTACGTCTCTCAAATAAGTAAGAAACTGCTGACGTAGTGAACATGGATTTAAAGTACTGAACTGATTTTATCTTAACTTACTAGTTCCAGTACTGCATTTATTATTTATATCATTGTATTTTATATCTATTAAAAACAGACAATGTATATAATCATAGTGGAAAACAAAATTAAAAAAAAAAAAACATTTTTTTTTATTTAGATCAACTTCCTCTAAAATCAACCTTTCTAACTTCGAAATAACTTAAAAACTTATTAAATATATTTAAAAATACTTATAAAACTTAGACAAACAATATCACAAAATTTCCTTCTATATTACATATCGTCAGCGTTTTCCGATATCCTTCTTTGTATATATGGTCAGCAGTTTACTATATGTTCTATATCGTCAGCAGATTCGTCAGCGTTTTAGTACGACCCTGATTTTCGTCAGAAATTTTGGTAACGTCACGAGCTCTTTGGTTAAACCTAAATCAGCTCTCACACTATACCTCAAAGTTCAGAAATGCACTGGAAGGAACTTTTTGTAGGCTAAAACTTGTACTAATAACGATTATTCACTTGTGGCATCCGTTTTGTTTTGCTGGGTTTTTCCAATATGACATCATGGTGTGTTCGGATTACATCCGGTTTACCGTGTATCGCCGAGGGGTTGCGATTGCTTAGTTAGTAATTTTTATTTATTTATCAATAAATAAATTAATTCAAAATAAGTATTTTAACTAGATACTAATAGTAAATAGTTTGGTATATTTTTACACCGTCAACTCTAATGTTAGCCTACATAGTTATTTAAACTTTATTTCGATTACGAAACAAGTAACCACAACTTATTATTAATCACTCTCGATGGCTCAGATGGCGACGTATATATAATCATACCGGAGAGCCCGGAGAAAATCCACGTGTCTGGACGGGCGACTACTGTAGCCTCTCACGTATGTGACCAGGAATCGAACCCGGGACGCATTGGTGAGAAGCGAGTCGCGTTACCACTACGCTCTCCAGGAACGTACGCTACGCTTACATCGCCTACGTTTTCATGTAGATCTACATGCTTCATCGTCACATTTCAGATTGTGTCAGATTTTGATTTTTTTGTAAGCAAATGAATAAGTATCTAACTTGTTTGTTATAAAGTGTCTGATTTTTCTGACTCTTTTATATTCCTTGTGCGTGAACATATATAGGTGTTGTCACCTCCTTTCATGTATCCTAGGGACGTATTCAATACAGAGCCATTTTGGTTTCCAATGGTTGTGATGTGGAACATAATGCCGTATAGCAGATATGTACAAGATATAGTTTAACAAAAAGAGATTAATACAATTACTTTATTGAATGCCTTGATTTTCAAGAAAACCGCTGGCAAAATTTTCTTTTTTATTTCAGATTAAGTTTAGATTAATTCATAATTTTAACTCAACAAATATTAAACAGTTTGGCAAATTAACACTTTATGATTATTATGAAATACACACTTTTTTTCAATAGAGAATAGTTTATTAGAGCTCTCCGTCATTCTTCACAAATCACAAAAAAAACATAGTCTCTGAATAAACATCATAGTATTAAGATATCCTGCTTAAAATTACCGATATATTACCTTTAATATTTTTGTTGAAGAAATTAATCATTTTGCAAATTTCAGTTGCTGATTAATGAAAAACGACAACTCTTATGAATACAAGTTGTCCAAATTGTTGGAGTTATATCCCCTCAATATATGGGTGGGGGGAGGGGCGTCTTTAATGGCTAGAAACTCTTACGATTTTTCCATCATCACTAGAACATGCATCAGCACCAATCACAAATAGCTCACATCATGCTTCTTTCCAAGCACACATCCACAACGTGTAAGCTGCATGGGGTTTCCTCAGTTCGTTACATATAGGCAATTATAATGTCTCACAATTAGTGGCAGTGGCGTCTTTAAGGCCTTTAAGTCGTGAAAGAAAATTGCATTTTCGGAAGGGTATAAGCACAGGTACTAGTATCGTGGAGCTCCTGCACATACCCCCCCCCCCCCCCCCCCCCAAACAGGTTTCTTGCAGGTACAAAATAATGAATTGTACTTACCTTTGATTTGGCGTTGTTCTTCAATTTCTGCCTCTTATACAGCTCAAAATATCTACTGATAATGTGCAATTTTACTTCGCCGACTTGTCACCCCAGTGATGTCCCCGTGCATGTTTTTTAGATTTTATATAATAATTCATTCAATATTCAAACCTAGTTCCTTAGGATTTCGCATATTTACTATGAATACATTATCATTTTTTTTTTAAAGAAAATGATATTTATTTGGACGTTCCGTGAGTTGTTTATTCATTAAATTTCAATGATGTTCCGTACCAATCGGGCGGAAATAAACCTTGTAGATATTATTTTAAAAAATATAGTAGTGTGTGTGTGTGTGTGTGCTCCAGGATACTGGTACCTGTGGGTTTAAGGACAACTCGGCAACAAACCAATATGGCACCAAATGAAAAGGCTTACCTTGAACGATTCGGCACTACATAAATATTTCGGCTGATTACTTGATCACGAAGCTGCATCTAGGTACACATCTCAGATTTGATGAATGTTATTATGTGTTTAAACAATTTACATTCCAATTCTTTTCTCTTCAGTTAATATCCCTCTGCGCTAAAGAATTAGATGCAGGACCTTGAACCCTTTAACAATTGCTTTTTCGTTAGTAACAGTCATGCATGATTCTTGGTAGTGGGGGGAGTCTTGCGTGTCCCATCGGGCGACCAGGTACCGGGTCTGCTTTAATTCAATTGTATTGTTCTCTCTCTCGCTCTGAAATGTTAGTTTTATGTTTTGATTAGCTTAATAATTTTTTCTTCAAATAACCTGCCATAAACAATAAATACTATATAATATATAATATAGGTTATAATATGGGATCTGTATGATAGAGCAATATTATGACTTTAAATTATAATCTCTCTTGAAGAAATCACTTCATCACTTGTTACTTTTCATTGTGTTATATAGATCTAGACTTCTTTCTCAAAAAAAAAAAAAAAAAAAAAAAAATCTGGTCACGGCTAATACCCCACTTTCCACTCAAATATCACTCTACACATCTTTAGAAATAATGAAATAACCGTGGCCTCGTAAATCTTACTTCAAAGAAAACCATACACTTTTTATATATACAAGAAAAAGTCCCGCGATTTTTTTTACTGCTTGGATTCGTTCTGAACTGTTCCACAGATGAGTTTTATCATCTGCATATAATAAAGCGGCTCAAGTTAATGGCACGTAACTGTAAAGTCGATGGTTGTCGTTTCGATCCCCACAAGGGTCGGGCACGGTCTCTGTGATGAATGACTTACAATTTCTTTCTGATTGTTAACTAAAGAGATTTCAGTACTGTCAATATCCCTGGAAAGAGGTGTTAGGTGAACTGGCCATCTGTTAGCCTTCGATGGCATAAAATCAAATAAAATCATATAAGCAAAGTTTAACACAGAAAAAGATGATAAAATTAAAAAGGACTCAATGCTGTCACATGTTTAAAGGCGTGTGTTCGTTTATTTCAAAGGGGAAGAATAGTTTTAAACTTATTTATTTTACGTCGATTGGGAAACAAGTTCTTACAACTTATACTAATCCCTCTCGACGGTTCCTGGGTTGGACCAGTACTTTGCGCCCGGGAAGGTCATGAATAATTCTTGCCTCAAACGGGGTTCGAACCCACAACCTTCGGATCCGTAATCGGATACGTTACCACTGGACCACGGCGCGAAAGAATAATAAAGAGGAAATAATAAAGGGGAAGAATAATAGTTGCAGATGCAGAATGGAGTAATTTATGAAAACTTTTTCATTTGCTGTGAACAATAGTAGTTTTAATTCGAACTGCATAGCAACATTAAACAAATTCTACAGATATGACAAACGCATTTAAAAAACCCCATTAATCTAAGACTTTTGATATGCTGCTAATAAAATGCACAGGTAAAATTGGGGCTATATTGCTAGTTATTGGTGTAGCAATATTAACATTGAATCGGGTACGAATGACGTCAAAAAACCCACTTAGTTCTGACAATTGTCTTCGTATACATAGGGTCATATATCATGCTTTTTACGTGTACTTTAAGCTATATGAATGCAGCGTCTTTCTACCGAGCGTTCATATAAACGCCACGTACACAACATAAACTCGAAAGATAATTTTGAAAACTATTATATATAAATAATAGGATCCGTGTCGCTAAAATGGGGACACAAATCCGATTTCGTTGCTTTGTAACGCTCTTGTAACGTGGCTGCGAGGCTAATCGAGATTCCCCCAGAAAAGTAGACACATTTTTAAACAATACGAGGAATCCTTGTACGGTGTTCCCCAGAAATTTTACTATTTTTATTTAATTTCTATCAGACTTGACTATTTGAGTTTACCGTCGCTACGACATTATTTCAGTCATATAGCGACGACCAGCTAATTACAGGTGGAGGAAGACCCCGAATGCATGGAGGCATCCGGGTAGAATCACCGACCTATCGCAAGCCAGCTGGAAGGCTTCCTCATATGAAAATCCGAATGACCCTGCCCTGCCGGGATTCGAACCCACGCGGCAAGGGACTGAGTGAGTGTTAAAGTCAGCGACAGCGACTTTGTCCTCTCGGCCACGGAGACCCCAGTTTTTATCAGGGTATAGAGACCCTGTTTCTATTTCTCGCAAACTGTGCAATTTCATTTATTTTTAAACACAAACAAAACGTTACTGTATAACCACGATATTCTGGTGACGTTTCATAACGGCGCCAAAACCGACACAAATATCAGCTCATTCTTTTAGTAATAGATTATGTAAGTTTGGCTAGTATAGATCTACATAATACTGTTCGGCGCAAGAGAGTCGCATAGATCTATTCTACATTTCTATTTAATTAATATGTCGATAGAAATGACCTACATAAATGTTTTATGCCTAATAGTGTTTCACTACGCTGCACATACTAACTTCACACATGACTGCAGCGGCCCATGTGGCCTTGTTCTGACGGTAAAATTACTAGAATATGCGTGCGCAATGGAATTTTCCAATATAGCCTCTAACATCGAGTAATCATTCGACACGAACTCTCTCGAACCGGAACCCCAACAATCATTCAAATATAAAACGTCATGTCTATTTACTAGCCCTACTTTCGGATATACACTTGGCAAATCTGCGTGTGCGTGCAAACGACAAAAATATGGTGTCAAATGTGGCGGGAACTTCACTCCATGTTGGAGACGTTGTTGTGATAGTAGTCTACTTTGCGTTCGTACTATTTGTAGGATTATGGGTAGGTTCTTGCAATCTGTGTGTCGTGTTGCCATAGAGATAGTTCTCCGTGATTATCACTTACTGATTCTCTCCCTAACTCGCTTCTGAAACGCTTCGCTTTTCGCGTGCATCGGCGCCCCATTTCATCTGCCTTTCTCACTTATTCTCGTGTATTTGTGTTATTTATCTTAACGTTCTCTCCCTCTCTCTGTTTCTCTCTCTCTCTGTTTCTACTTATTGTAATGTGCAGTGATCAGTTTCTCGTAGCGGAAGGTTTCACGTGCAAATAACCGAAGACATATAATACTCTCTGATAATGGAGAAATACACTGAAGGTCATTCAAAAATAATTATAATGCATTTGATTTACTTGATAAACACCAAAAACACTTATGTAACTGGTTTTAATCTTCAAGTGTAATTTGTAATAAGATTAGTTCTTTAGATCGAGGACACCTAGCACGTGTAATCTCCGCTGGAGGCCAATACGGAAAAAAAAACCCACAAAAAAACCCCGGAGCGGATCTCAGTAGAGATTACTAGCACGTGCAAATAAGACAATGTATAGTGGTGAGATACAGAGAACATTTATGTTAGTGATGTCATACATTCCCACATTATGTTTTATTACTGTATAAATAATTTCTGTTTCCAGCTGAAGCCTATATTGAAATGTTCCTTTTAATTTTGACCTAATTGTCCTAATAAAGGGGAGGTCAGGTGGTTTTAACCAGATTTTGATAAAATTTTCTTTTTTAATTTTATTTTAGTGTCTGGTATGTGTATATTTTTTGAAGATCACTTTTATAGAAGATTTTAATTCATCACACAGTAGTATATTGATTAAAGAAAAGTAAAATTTATCAAATTCTTGATTTAAAGAGAAATAATATTTGGGATAATGTTGAGTACAATTTTTATCTATTTTAACCAGATGTTAGTGAAAGCACTTGATCAAAGATGATGATAAGATGGAAGGAAAGGTTTGATCTATAGACTTAATAACCTGGCCATTTTCTTATCAAGTACAGCCATGGATATAAAATCAGACAAATGCTGTCCAATTCAGGTTCATAATACATTTCTCACATTTTAAGCACCAACTGCATTTTGTTCCTGGAATCTAGATTTTTTTCAGGACAGATTTTTCTTAAATTTTGCAAACAAGTGCTTTAAATTATAACTAAAAGATACTTGAATTAAAAATAAGGGGTCACCTTGCTCATTTTAGGGATTAAGCTTATGTAAAACATCACTGTTTGCTAAAATTTGTTGAAGAAATCAAGGTATTAAACACTTAACAATTAGAAAGATTGCATTCTTAATACTTTAATACATATATCAAATAATATTTCTAGACTATTTAATCACAGTTTGTTACTTAGTTGTTTTATAAGTTACAGGTGAAAATACTGTCAAGCATGCGTTGAAAATATAAAACAAGCAGGACAATTTATGATGTACACAAAAAACTAACAAAAAGCTATGATATTTTTTTTTTCTTGATTAAAAAAAAAATTCAGCTGACAGATTTTCTTTACTTCTTAAGATTCAATTCTATGATATAAAGGCGTTCTGATAATGTAAAAAAAATGTATACCCAACCATTGGCAAATATATCAATCATGTTTTTAATACATGAATCTTAAAATTTTGGAGTTCCTTTAACATTCTACTAAAAATAAATAAGAAAAAAAAATCAGGGATAGGGGCTTTTTTCACCTTATAACATTTGGACAGCCAGATTTTCACATCTTTCACAAATATCAAAGTGACATTTATTTGAATTTCAGTGCATGACATTTTTAGCTGACTTTGACTTTTTACAAAATTGGTAGAATAACATGACCATTATTATGATTCCTTCAGAGCCTTGTCTCTGTCCAATCAAATGAAGTTAAATTGCATGCAAGTAAGCCAGGTGGATGTATAGAATTGATTTATAACTTTATTCGTATTCCAGGCATGCCTGCATGAGTTTCCACGTTCACAGTTTTTAGCAGCGATCATTTAAAACTAGCTCACCTCTCCCATTCATGTTATGGTCATCTATTTATATACCACATCACAATAAAAACCCATGTATTCTTTTGTGTAAATCAGTCAACCATTGACTGCCTTTTGTCCTTGTGTGTAGCTATTGGGTAGCCTGTATGTCAGTGTGAACATATTTGTAAAAACTGGAGAGTTCCATGTCTCAAGAATATTGATTATATCTTCCATTTTGATGATATTAAGAAAATAATTGAGTATATTTCATGCTCTACTGCAGTGATGTGATGTCAAGGTCACAAGTTAAATTAAGTGTGGTATCATGTGGTCCCTTCAATGAGCCGCTCAGCGCGACATGCAATTTTTGGTACTGGTTGTCATCCGTAGGGGATATTGCCAAACAGAAAGTAGAATGATATCACAAATTACGGGTACTCAAGTGTGGACTATTATGATGTTTAAAGTTTGATACCATTTGATTGTGTGATGTTAGAGGTCAACAGTGGTGTTTTGTCAAGAGTTCATGGCCATGGTATTGTGTCAGTGTATTGTGGTGTCAAAGGTCAAGGTCATGTTACCATGTGATTGGAGAGGTCAACATTGTAATTGTGTTTTCATATTGTATTATGATTTTTGAAATGAAAGAAAACATCTGTTGATGTTATAGTTTTATCATACTTGTAATTGCATGTTTCAGAGGGAGTCTCAAAAGGAATATTGCATTATTTTTCAGTTAGTCTTGTACATGGAATTCCAAATCGAATGTATTCAACATAGAATGCATAGGGCCGGCCTCTTTTATTTATCAGAGACCTAAAATTATTGACACTAATTTCTTGAAATGTAATTAACATACATGTACAGGGATTAGAAAATAGACACCAGAAAACGGAGGAGTGCACCCACAGGTTGGGCCTGAATCGTCTAGCCTCTCAATGTCAGGGTTAAGTCCTGGTCAGCTTGCTTACTTTATTTATGTGAGAAAGCCTTTCAGCTGGCTTGCAGGAGGTGATTGGTTTTACCCGGTTGCCTCTGTGCATTCAGGGTCTTCCATTACCGATATTTCACTGGATGTTTCCATATAACTGAAATAATACTGCGGCGGTAAACTCTCCAAAACAACACGGTCACAAGTTCATTTATGCAAGTGCTGGCCTTCTGGTCTGTAGTCCTGAACTTTGTAGGAACATTTTCCAAATTGACGAAAATTATCAGGTTTAACTGAAGTTTAATATTGATTTTTTTATAATGATTGGACAGAAAGGAATATGTCAGTTTGATAAAACATGGGCTATATGGTCACAAAAGAGTAGGGCCAATGTGTTAAGGGGCTTGCTGACAAAAATGTACTGTTGACCGTTGGTCTATTTTCTTTTCTTTGCCATTCAGTGCTAGCTGTGTCTGTTACAAAATTTAAACCCAAATTCACATATTTGTATACTGACCACTTGAGACAGGTTGACAGTCTGGTATCATAGAAATATTGTGTTTATAGCTTATAAACTGTCAGCTCACCTGACCATGAAGTGTCCATTGTGAGCTTTTAGGAACGTTGCCGTTGTTAGTCCGTCGGTCGTTCACGCTCTTGCATCTTTATTTCTTAATTAAGGAATCTTCTTCAAACTTTACAATAGTGGCCATAATCTCCAATAATGGCTGATATGGGCCCAGTAGGTCAGGAATTATGGCTGATATGGGTCCTGTAGGTCAGGAATTATGGCTGATATGGGTCCTGTAGGTCAGGAATTATGGCTGATATGGGTCCTGTAGGTCAGGAATTATGGCTAATATGGGTCCTGTAGGTCAGGAATTATGGCTGATATGGGCCCTGTAGGTCAGGAATTATGGCTGATATGGGCCCTGTAGGTCAAGAATTATGGCTGATATGGGTCCTGTAGGTCAGGAATTATGGCTGATATGGGTCCTGTAGGTCAGGAATTATGGCTGATATGGGTCCTGTAGGTCAGGAATTATTGCTGATAGGGTCCTGTAGGTCAGGAATTATGGCTGATATGGGCCCTGTAGGTCAGGAATAATGGCTGCTGACTTATACAAAATGTCATGTTACACCATCAGTTACACTCTGGCTTCCTTATTTATATATAAATTGAGTCCTAGAAGAAGAGTTTAGTTAAGCCCCAGTGTTAGAAAAGACTTTCTCTTTTTGCCTTTGGTTTTAAAAAGTTAAAATATATGGTTTTATTCAGTGTTTGGTTTGAGATGCATATAAATGATGAGTGTTTAAAAAGTTAAAATATATGGCTTTTATTCAGTGTTTGGTTTGAGATGCATATAAATGATGAGTGTTTAAAAAGTTAAAATATATGGCTTTTATTCAGTGTTTGGTTCGAGATGCATATAAATGATGAGTGTTTAAAAAGCATGACATGGATATTCTGCAGATTTGATCAATATTAATCATTTAAATCATTGAATTGGTCTGAAACGTATCAAGAATATCAATGTATTAGATGACTTAACCCTTTCCCTCATAGAGGACACCATGAAAAGACCTATGCGAACAGCATAAAACCAGATCAGCCTGCGAGTTACAGATCAGCCTGCGAGTAACTCGCAGGCTGATCAGGTTTTATGCTGTTCGCTGCTCCTCAGTGGTCTGGAAATGAGGATTTTGTAATTAAATTTAGTAAGGTTTAACTGTGGTTTTCTGCAGATCAGGCTTTATGTGATACCTATTGAGTGCGTCAAAATGAGTCTATATGAGGGAAAGGGTTAAGATATTGATGATGCATCAGTATTTGATATTGATTTGAAATAGAAGCTGTATAATAGGATCTCTAGTAGTTTCCTTGACCTTTTTAGTTTCAACGTTATGAATCCCAGTGATGTAATCTAACAGGATAGACTGTGTATCATTTTAAATTTGATTCTTATTTGAGATTTCACATTCTTTTCTCTAGGAAACTATATTTTAGTAAAATAACTTGTGCATAATTGTGTTTTATCTGTTCCCTTTTATCTCAATTTTTTTTTATTATAACTCCAGTGGGGCCTAAGGAATTATGATAAGTGTGTTTTTGAATTGATTCTCGTTCTGTATGTATCTATAGTGTTGACTGAGTGGTGAGTGGGTCAAGGTCAGTATTACTATTTTGTAAAGAGGTCAAATCCATGCCTCACACTCATGGACAGCAGCAATATACTAAAATAATGTAGAAACACATTTCAGCATATTCAAATACAAGTGTAAGTTGACTTTAACTATCATTTTAATACATCAGGGGGTGAGAGCACAATTACGCTTTTGCATATATTTTTATAAGTACTTGGGCACTTTGCCTAGTTTTGCTGTAACCATGGTAACAATGGTTATAATAAAAATATATGGGTAGTTTTATTAGAGAGACAAGATTAATGAAATGTGTGCTATGTATGGTTTTGAATTTGGGCCTGAGATATAGTTTAGTTAGAGGAACATATTTACATGTGAAAAAAATAAATAAATTGTGTTTCAGATATGCATCTTTAGATCTTTTAACCCTTTCCCTCATATAGACTCATTCTGACGCACTCAATAGGTATCACATAAAGCCTGATCTGCAGAAAAACACAGTTAAACCTTACCAAATTTAATTACAAAATCCTCATTTCCAGACCACTGAGGAGCAGGGAACAGCATAAAACCTGATCGAGTAACTCGCAGGCTGATCTGGTTTTATGCTGTTCGCATAGGTCTTTTAATGGTTTCCTCTATGAGGGAAAGGGTTAATAACAAAGGAACATTAATTTTGTGGATTGGGGAGCACAGGCAAGATTGTGTTGATTCTAAAGAAAGTGAGTTTGAGCCCTGCTAGATGAACCTTCCCAGGTGTACAAGTACTGGTACAAAACAGTAACTCCTCAGGGATTTGTGCATGTACATAAAGGAAAAAAACTTGTGTCACAATTTAAGTAAAAGAGATGCGATTAGATTTTAATTTCAAAGGCTATATGTTATCAAAGCCCACTTGACTTGGATTTCTTCAAAAGACAGTTCTGCCTGACATGCGGGAGTCAGTCTATCTGTAAAGAATTATACCTGGTAGCTTGGGTTGGAAGAGCTTTCCTTCTATGTGAGTCAAGGTTATAGAAATTTAAAGTGCAGCTGATTGCATGATGAGGATTGCTTTGGTGTATTTGATAACAAGGCTGATGTCTGGATACTGGAACATTTCAGTGTTATATACGAGCTGCGCTCCAGACTATATTAATAGATTTTATGTCAGGTCATGATAAACTGGAAGAGTGTTGCATGTTGTATTTCTCCATGAATAGGTGACGTACGAAAGTTTACTTTGCAGGATCAAATTCACTATTAATGAACTGTTAATTGCCCTAATTTACCATGTAAAGGAGATTTAAGTTTTTGAATAGATTCAAGATTTTCCTAATTACTCTTGATAAATGTTAATTAACATTAACAAAACAATGAAGAGTGTCATTCTCAGTGCTTTATCACACTATATGTAGTACGTAATTTGCTAAGGAAAAAAAAGCACAATGTAATTTAGCCAGGCCTATTGGGAAAGTCCTTTCTTGCAGAAAGGCTACTGAGCTGGTGTAATTATAGACCGGGTTTTTCTGCAGTGTGATTATGATTTATCCAGATAATTCACTTGCAGATTATCATGGCATATAACTTTAAATCAAATCATTTTATAGTAAATTATTGTACTTTTATGAAATATAGTTCTAAATATTTGCTCCAATTATGGACCATTTGGCAAAATTAAACTTGGAAAGAAAAAAGAAGAAATGACATGCAAAAAAAGGACTGATGATGTGTGTTAGGGTTATCATTGTTATCATCAAGGCACTATATAGTTATTCACATGTGTTATATCTTGATACATATAAATTGTTTGTAGACAATGTACTATGTACAAGTCTGAAATGTAGGGACTTCGGATTTTTCATGTGAGGAAGCCTTCCAGCTGGCTTGCGGTAGGTCGGCAGTTCTACCCGGGTACCTCTGTGTACTCGGGGTCTTCCTCCACCTGTAATTAGCTGGATGTCGCTATATGATTGAAATACTATCGCAGCGACGGTAAACTCCAACAACAACAACAAGTCTGAAATAAAATATTCTCTTCTGTTCTGTTCTGTTAAAGGGTGGTAGGGCATCTTTCTGTTCAGGAACAGGTGCCAGAGTGTGGCCACTTTGCTTTTTGTAACAGAATATGTGACCAATCTAGGCCTTGTGACTTGTTGATCGGGCCTGGTTGAAGTTATATATATCAGTGATATCAAAATTAACATTCTAATTATCTGACTTTAAAGTGGCTAGTCTATCATACCTCACACACATGTTAGATAGCCTGACACTTCTAACCTGATGTAACTGAATTGTTTTATGCCTCCACTTTCTACAGGTCAAAGGTTTGGAAATGCAAGGAGGCATAAAATAATAGTTCAGTTTGCAAGTTTGTCAGGCTGAAGTTGAGTTACTGTAATAACAACTTCTGATATTACCTAAAGTAATCCATAATGTATTGTACTGTTAAACATGTACCACGTACTGAGGTTCTTGTACCATCTCAACACTTTGCATTAATGCTTCTAGAGATTGTGTCAAAGAAAGAGAAGGTTATGGGTTCAATCACCAGCAGCAACATACCAAAGTTGTTCAGAACAGCACCCTAATCTGATGCCCAGCAAATAATAAGGCTTAGATCCAGGACTGGCTGGCCCAGTGTTAAAATAATGTGATTTATGAGGATTTTTCTATCATTGTTATATATTATTATATAATATTTTTTAATTTATTTTCAGTCATCAAGACAAAACCGTGGATCTGCGAGTGGCTACTTCCTGGCCGGTCGAACCATGCACTGGTTACCCGTAAGTGACTTCCTCTTAACCTCACCATCCCTATACACATGCTGTTACCACTTGAAAACTAGCAAGTTTTATCAGTGTGTTTGAAATGTGACAATGATTAATTAACTTGAGAAAAAGTCTTGAAAATTCTATAAAGCTAAGGAAGAGTTGAAAGAGTGCAGTAAAGAAGGGAAATTCAGATATAGATTTTGCAACATATTTTATGTATAACTGTTACTTAAACCTTAACTTTGATGTAGTTGCAACATTTGGACAGATAACAATATTGCAAGTAAAAATCTACTTGTTCACACTGATACATGTAATGGCTTTTGTGGGAGGAAACCAGCGTATCCCTAGAAATCCCTTGTGCCTTAGTGGGCATCCAAATGCCCTTTCACATCCACAGATCAAACTTGGGTGGTATTGGAGAAAAGAGACTTTGTTAATCTGGGCCATATTTTGAACCATTTGTTAACATGTCCTTTCCTCATGAAGTAAAGTATTACTTTTCTAAAATGTTCATAAATTATAAATCATTCATATCAATTAAGAAAAAAATTGTCACTTAAAATGACTTTTAATTTCTCAGTACGTTGTGTGTATTACACTAAGATTGGCTGTTTAGAATATGCAAGTACACGCACAATATGTCATACTGTAATCATGCCATGATACATGTACATTGCAGGTTGGGGCATCGCTGTTTGCAAGCAACATCGGCAGTCTTCATTTTGTCGGCCTGGTCGGGTCCGGAGCTGCCAGTGGTATCGTGATATCCCTGTACGAACTCAATGTAAGTCACCAGAAGCCCGCTTCATCACTGTTCATGTACCAGTGGTTAGGCCTGGTTGTTGACAGGCCATTTAGAATTTCTCTTGTTTATCTTTCTCACATGCATTGTAAACTTCACACATTAAAGAGGCCTCTGTGGGTAAGTGGTTGTAGTTGTTGACTTGCTATCATTTAGTCTCTCACAGCTGTAGGTTTGAGCCCTGGCAGAGTCACTTCGTGAGCAAGCCCTCCAGCTGGTTTGTTCCAGGTAGGTGATTCTAATTGGGTAACCTCCGTGTACTGGGGTATTCCTCCAGCTATAATTTACATGACGCCAAAACGAAATGAATATGCTTATCAGTTTAACCAGTGAAAAGCTGTACAAACCTCCAACAAACAAATGCAAGTGAATCTTGCTTTCAATAGTTACCTTTGTTCAACAACCTCTGACAAACATTTGGGGTGGGGATATACCTGTTTTGGCGTCAAGTTAATTAGCTGAGTGTCACTATATAAAAATACTGTTACAGCAATGGTAAATGCCAGCACTACAACAACTATTCACATCAAATTAACCCTTTACCTTAAGAATATTCATGCACAAAATTTATGATTGATTGAATATTTATGAGCTGAACTTAAAATGGTATATAAAATCAAATTAAACTGTGAAACAACAATATGAGGCAACTACATAGCTGTCTGGTCTGTTGTTTATGTTATGAAATGTGTTGAGTGTTGATATTAATTAATTTCCTCCTGGCCTAAAAAAATTCTAACAATATGTCAAATGTCATGTAAATATTTTGAGATAACACAGACATTTTGTTTGATGGTAAAACAATGCTATCTGTACCCAGAGCATGTTGTACTAAAAATACAGAATTTAGTGATAATCAATTGGTTAGGCCCCCCCCCCCTCCCTTTTGTCAAGCTTTTTCATACCGGTGACATTTTCAGATATTATTGTTAGAAATAATTCCTGATTTAAATACACCTTAATGTTTACAGGATATTATGTAAGGGTTGGTTAGATATCCATAAATATGTTGGAAGGGTAATTGCTCTCACAGTCAACAGCTTTAAATAAGATTTTAGCCAGTTAAAATGTGTAGAGTATCTATTTCAAATTAAGGAGATTGCCATCAGAAATGTTTGTCATTACATGAAGATGTGTGCAACAACCATAATTATTATGTGCTCTTCAAAGGTCAAGGTCACAGAAGTAGGCTTCCTTTTCAAGTCTGCTCTATAAGTTTCATATCTATGTTTGGATTTTCATAAAGCTTTATAGAAATGTTTTTTATGACACAAAGATGTGTCACATGCATCAACCATATGCACGCTTGAAAGGTCAAGGTCACAGAATTTGTTAGAAGTTGTCTTTGATATTCATAGGCTACATTTTTATGTTCAGTCTATATCTTCCATATCTATGTTTGGATTTTTATGAAACTTTACAGAAGTGTTTGTCATAACACAGTGGTGTGACGCATGCATCAACCATATGCATGCTTGAAAGGTCAGTGCTGTTTTGGGGTCATAACTCATTCCATTATTTTCTTGTTTCTATCTTGCACAAATTCTTCAGTGGGGTTTTCACCAGCGGGGATTCCTTACAGTATTGCTTTCTATACTGACAAAGCCTTGATTTATTCAGATCCTGGCCAGCAAAGTTACCTTTTTCTTTACTCAGAATTAATACTGCATAGAATTATATTCTACTGTTTTTCTGTGTACTGCAAAGAACTGTTGCATGAAAGAAATGTATTCAGAAGATTATAAGAACATAACAAAAACATATTTTGTAATTATTTTAACTTTTCCATTGCAAAGGCTGAATGTCAACATTTAACCCAAAAATAAGAACCCATTTTAGACCTATACCCTTATATAGATACATGTTGACGTGTCAACATTATTTTGTAACATACATGCTATTCTGTATGTGTCTTTAAATACTGTTGTATAATGCTGATTATAGTACACAATGCTGTTGTTTATTTTTCTGCTTTACAAATCTAATCCTTTTGACATAAAGAAATCACCGCAAAGGAGATTAAGAACGCAATGATTTTAATGATAATGTTGTTTTGGATTTAACCATCACTGCTACAGTATTTCAGTCAGTGAGTGATATCCAGCTAATTACAAATGAAGGAAGACCTGGGTTATAGAACCACGGACTAACTGTAAACCAGCTGGAAGGCTTCCCTATCTTAAAAAAATCATTTCTTAGACCCACTGCAGTGAGGGGCTGAATGGTTGCTATGACAATGACTTTACTTGCTCATACAACCAGACGCTTGATTTTAACCCTTTCCCTTATAGAGGACACCATGAAAAGACCAATGCGAACAGCATAAAACCAGATCAGCCTGCGAGTAACTCGCAGGCTGATCAGGTTTTATGCTGTTCGCTGCTCCTCAGTGGTCTGGAAATGAGGATTTTATAATCAAATTTGGTAAAGTTTAACTGTGGTTTTCTGCAGATCAGTCTTTTTGTGGTACCTATTGAGTGCGTCAAAATGAGTCTATATGAGGGAAAGGGTTTAATGAAACCTTACAAAATATTCAGTTTTAAACTACTTATATAATTATATGTTCTGTGTATTTGAAAGGTTATCTTAGTTGTGCAGTACTTTAAGTCTTACTCAGATTTTGTTATTTGAACTTTTATTTTTTTTCCAGGCTATGTATGTGCTAATGATCCTTGCCTACATCTTCCTGCCGGTGTATATGGCGTCTGGGGTAAGTACTAACTGGACATTTTATATTCCTCCTACACGTTACCCCATTCCACTGTGTTCTGTGTTGTCACATTCCACTTTCCATATTGTTAAGTCCAGACTATGTAGTGGGCCAGCATTCATCATGTTAAGTGATAGTGCTAGTTTTTATTCCCTGACATTCATGATACCAAATTCTGTATAATAAATTGTAGGATGGGTAACCAAATGGGTAAATCAGAGGTAGATTATCTAAAAATGGTACAAGATAGTAGTTTGTCAACCCATCTTCCCATCTCCACCCCATTACATATAATACAAGAGGTATAGTGATGCAAAGTATCAAAACGGGCTCACAAGAATATTTTGAGATGTATATTTCCGTTGTTTTTTTGTGTGTCAGCTGCTGTCAGCAGAGGTGACACATAGGGATCACTTTTCCGTCGTCTGTTTGTCTGTCTGTCTGTCTGTCTGTCTGTCCATCACACTTTCTCGTCACACTTGTCCTTCACACTTCAGCAGGTGTTTTAAAGAACACTTGTATTTTTCTTTTGTGCAACTTTTAAAATCTCTGGATATTATTCAACTGTTTTTGTTTTTCAACCAGTCTAAATAGTAAAGTAAATCTGTGCAAAGAAGGGGCCTCAGTGGCCGAGGGGGTAAAGTTGCTGACTTTAACACTCTCTCAGCCCCTCACTGCGTGGGTTTGAATCCCGGCAGGGTCATTCTGATTTTCATGTGAGGAAGCTTTCCAGCTGTCTTGGGGTAGGTCGGTGGTTCTACCTGGATGCCTCTGTGCATTCGGGGTCTTCCTCCACCTGTAATTAGCTGGACGTTGCTATATGACTGAAATACTGTCGAAGCGACGGTAAGCTCAAATAGTAAAGTCAAGTCTGTGCAAGGAAAAATGTTTTATAAAAAATTGATGCTTTGATCTCTTGTGTCATAAAAGTTGATTCATCAGTACTTTCAAGCAAATCAACTAACTTTTTTTAGCACATTCAAAACTGAAAACTTGAATGAATAAAATATTGTTTTTGACAGTCGTAAGTAAGTAAGTAAAGTCTTTATTTAGAGATGATAACATTTTTGGCATAAACCAATCTTTCATATGGTCCACAAAAATGAACAATATTTTTTATTCAACAAATTAACATTACAATACATGAAATTAAAAACAACAACAAATAAATAAGCAAACAAAAAAGAACAAAAACTTACATGTACTTATCCCACTCTGGGAATTGCCACTGTAAATAAGAATATTTAAATTGGTGGACAGAAGAAGCTGTATGGACAGAAGATGGTAAGGAATGCCATAACTTATAGGACCTGAATAAGAAAGACTTTTGCAAAATAATTCAATGCATTGTAGCATCATAAAAGAATAAAAACAAAATGGTGGTCAGTATAAACAAAATATAGACTGTACAAAATGTTCATGTTTAAAGAACATTGACTCTCAAGTTCTATATACTCAACCAGAGTCCTCAATACCCAGTCTCAAATATAGTGGCCCTCCACAGGGGGCTGGCAAAGAGCCTTTAAAAAGTCAGTCTTCCAACACCTCCCTCCATATATATAGGATCTCACATGATTTGTCATATAATATAAAATATGCTCGCTTTTACTGTTTTCTTGGATGAGTTTAATAACATTTTATATTATATGACAAGGGTTGTGAGATGACATGACTTTAAATGCTGAGATTAAACGGAATAATAATGTCTTGACATTTTGCGTGCATTTTTTCATATTGTTTTTATCTTGTATGACTAAGTGTACATAGGGTATTTGTTCTATTCCACTTAATATGAAAAAAATATGCAATGGTTATATAACATGGAAAACGAGGAACGTCATGTGATAAAATGGTGTATTTGCCATGTTGCTGGCAGATTGGGAGCAGTATTTATAGAGAATACTAGGTTAGTGTTGAATAAAGATAAGTTCATCCTGCGAGGAAAAAAAAAAGAAAAATAGAAAAATAAATCGTGAGAGCCTTGGCGAGCCGTTTATATTTTCTAAGCCTCAAAGGATGAACTTACCTTTATTCAACACTCACCTAGTATTCTATTTATCATATTATTTCAAAGCAATACACAGGAAAAATTGAAAAAGAAAGTAAAAAACCTAAACAAACTGTCTGATCACACAACCTTCAACTCTATGACATCATACATGTGGTAAACAATAAAATAATCACGGATGTCGTCAGAGTATGTAATCAAGAATGAGTATAAAGGTAAGTTTATTCAATAGGCAGTTTATACCACAATGTGAGTCTGGTGGTAGGATAAAACTTAAATATACTGTTGTAGTGATTTCTTCTATCAGTGGTCATCCATAAGCTTCTTCCTTCTTTACATTTTATTACCCAAGATTTCCTTTACAAGTACATAAGTAAAAAAATCTTCTTTTGACTTGACAATTTGAGTTTACCATCGCTTTGACAGTATTTCAGTCATATAGCGACGTCCAGCTAATTACAGGTGGAGGAAGACCCCGGATACACGGAGGCATCCGGGTAGAACCACTAACCTACCGCAAGCCAGCTGGAAAGCTTCCTCACATGAAAATCTGATAACCCTGCCGGGATTCGAACCCATGCGGTGAGGGGCTGAGTGAGTGTTAAAGTCAGCGACTTTACCCTCTTGGCCACAGAGGCCCCCTACAGTCCTCATTCCTGGCTCCAGTACATTCTACTCAGACAAATCTCTAACAAAGGTTAATGCCTTTTGAATGTTAATAATTAATTAATTACAAGGTACCAAATGAAAAGTCTATTATAAATTCGAGAGTAATTAAGCCTTTTTAATAATGCATAACCATTAGCAGAGCATGACCATTTTGTCCGTGATGGTTTTAACCAAACACTCTTTAAATGATTAATAAAGGGTCATAAATGCCATACCCATTGGGGGAAATGGAAAATTTTGAGGGAGTAGACGTAGATCAGTATGTATGCCAATGGGTGTGTTGTCTTGCAGTTGGGTACACATCATCAGAGACAATGTGGATTGCCTTCAATTACCATATCTTTAAATCATGAAGAATTTTAATATTCTGTATGAATAAACAAAGCGTGAAATACGACTAGATGGGAGTGCCTGGTATGGTGTGTGGTAGCAGTCTTCAAAATTAACCACCATACTAAAGATCCAGTCCATAGAAATTGATGTCAGCTAACCCAAAAGTTGACTAGATCAATGAGCAAGTTATAACCAATTTGATTTCAGTCATCCTTGTTAAAATTAGAATAAATGATTCATACCTCCAGTATAATGTAATTCACCTTTCCAGTTTTCAGCAGTGAAAATTTGAGTCCTTCTTCTTACCATCAAGACAAACAGTATCGCAATCACAACCAAATGTGAATTTGTATACACTAGGTCAACCATTGACTACCTGGTATCCTTTTGTAGTTATTGGATATCCTATAAGTCAATTCGAATAATTTATTATCATCATCCATTTAAATAGTCTATTTTCCATCTAATGGGTAGGACCTTTTTCAGCAATCCATATCATTTACTGTTTGAGGTTAAGGCAGGTTAGGTCCTTTTTCACACTTTGAAGACCTGGTACATTAGTTTGTTTACTCGGAAAGAATTCATTGGCATGGGAACAACCTAGGCAATACAGACAATAGATTTTTCCGCCCCTGTGTTCAAGAAAAGTGATCTCCCTTACAATACGAGGGCTGAACATCCCCGCAACTCAGAATCTGAACAGAGTTGTAGCAAAAGAATCACCAGAATTAGAGTATTTCCTCCCCTTTGTCCACATCTTGAATTATTATGAAAAGAATATGATAATGAAGTATGAGAATGCATGGTATAAAAATACATGTGTATGGAACATGCTTGCGTCAAAATCACTTATTTACTTATAGAGACAATATTTGTCACATAGTGATATACAGTATTCAGTGAGTGAAATATTTCTCTTGGCGAGTCATGCTGGTTACCAAACTCCACGCAGTAGTTACCTCCCCTTCACAGTTTTAGATAACCACTGCCACCACAAGTAAAAATTAACAGAATTGAACTAATTTTTCTTTTTTCCAAAATTTTTATTTTTCTATGAGTGTCATTTCCCTAAGTATGTTTTCTTTAATAAATTTCAAATATCGCCTCATGGTAAAAAAATAAATCATTTTAAAATACAGTGATGTTGTGACAGCAGACGGAGACGCCATTTTGTTAGTTTACCATCATCACGTGACATTTGTGACAGCAGTGCAAGGGAGATCACTGTGTGGAGTTTGACTGGTTCCCTGTACACGTCATGGTGCCATAGTACATCTAGTGTCCGGTCAGAATGCCTTAAACTGTACTTTAATGTCAACATGATCTTCAAACTATGGACCAATCAGAGCTGGGCCTTTAGCTTTGAAAAAGTCAAGGTCTAATACTGTTGAATATGGGGAAAATCATGAGTGTTCCAACTGCTCCAATTGAGCATGGGTTATTGTGATAAAAGATGCTATTCCTGTCAGATAACACAATCCTATTTTCTGTTCTACTATGTGCTGAATCTTTGTTCGACACTGTTTTTTGATTATAAAATGGAGTTTGCAAATGCACATGTTAAAGCATTCAAATGATGTTTGCTACTATGCAGTTTGACATCATTATGGTCTTGGAATCTGTTAGAATTACTTTGTGTTAGAAATCATGATTATAAATAGAAGTCCAGCACTTGCTTTGAATTAAGCCTGTGTTTGAATAACTCAGATTAGATTGATGTAGGTGCATGTCAGTGTAATCCTCAATCTCATTTAAATCATGACCTAATTTGTGCTCCTCTACTTTACGCGTTTAGGATCTGACAACATTACATAAGGGGTCATGTCAGATTGACCTTTTAAGTAATTTATATGCATAAACAAGTGCTTGATTTTAAACCAATCAAATAGCATGTTTCAAACTTTTAAATTTCAGTTCTTCTCCCTGAAAAGAAAATCCACTCACAAAACATCTGTCACTCGGAGAATACAGCTTTTTAGGTGTGTTTTCTATCACAGTGGCTGAAACCATGGTTCATATGTTTACATATATTGATATGGTTACTTCCCCTGATTATACCTAACAAAGGTCAATCTGAGGCGACCTTCTATACGATGTCAGATTCAGCTGGCAATACTAATCTGATTTTAATGAGGTTCACCCTCACTTTAGTTTCTAATTCACTGCACACTTAAGTAATTAACTTTGAAATATGTTTAACATATAACATTTTTATTAATCAGTATTCATTCCAAAATGTTCATGTTAAAAACTGTCATTATAATGTTTATACTAATCTGGTATTGTGATAATGTCAAGTCTTTACCATATTGCTAGATTTAGATTGTATGCCATACTCATATTGTAGTATGCAGGGTTTTCATTCTTTTATCAAATGAGGGTAAGTGACTACTAATTATAATTACCCGGCCGTGACATACCAAAGTCATAAAAATGGTACTGTTATAGCTCCCTTGCTTGGCACTCAGCATATAAGGGTAGTTTCAGGACTGGTTGGCTCGGTGTTAGGATAATGTGACTGGGTGTGGTATCATGCTACATGTCTACGGCGTGATACTGCAGTGTGGCAGCACTATATCTGTCTCAAGTAGACATCGTCTCCAAATGACTGAAATACTGTCGGTGGGATGTTTAACTCAACAAACAAACAAACAAATACAAATAGATAAAGAGACAAATTATGAAATGTTTGGGGGTATTTAGATAATTTGAGGGTCAACATAGACAATTTTGATGACTTCATAGCTGACTTTAAGCTAACAGTTTATATGGATTGGCATACTGAAACATGCATTTTGAATTTGAAACTACTGTTAACTGCTACTGGGTACTACCTTCAGTGTAAGAAGGTTACAAAAGTACGGCGAGACTGCCTGGTTTCAATCTGATTGGGGTTGACAGTGGTTGAACCTGATTTATCATGGTATTACAAGTGATGAAATTCCTTTTAAAAATTATTGAAAAAGAAATAAGTACCAAAAAACACATGCTCTCTTGTTTTGAACTATGGCAGCAAATCTGTATGGTGTTAAACCTTACCCGAACTGTAAGTGCTAACCTTTGCCACCAGCTGGAACTGTAAATGCTAACCTTTTCCACCAGCTGGATCCGTAAGTGCTAACCTTTGCCACCAGCTGGAACTGTAAGTGCTAACCTTTGCCACCAGCTGGAACTGTAAGTGCTAACCTTTGCCACCAGCTGGAACTGTAAGTGCTAACCTTTGCCACCAGCTGGAACTGTAAGTGCTAACCTTTGCCACCAGCTGGCCTGGCTCTTTACTGTTGGCTGAGCAACTACAAGTTTTCATCTGGTTATCCCTAAAATTGATAATGGACAGTTCCAATAAAGGTGCCAGCTAAGTCCATTTGAAAAATTCAGCAGGGTAAGGGTTAATTTGCAGAATTTTAAAAGTTCAGTCCCAGGCTGACATCCCATCCCACAAGCATTTAATCATGATAGACAGCTGGATACAGATGTAGCTTGCAGTATATTTTGTGCGTTATACGTGATTTTCAACATGTCAGATTCTCTGAAGTTTTGATTTGAGTGTGCCCCTTGAGTTGAATTTAGAGCACTCAAGTAAATCAAACTGTAACTATTCAACACTTGAGAGCAAACATGAAATTAACCCATGCTGCCATTATAAAACCAGACCAGACTGCAAGTTGCTCAGCCTGATTAGGGTTGGTTTGGTTTTGTGACATAATGGTCACTTTGAGAGTCGACGGTCATGCCTGAGTGCAGTGCAGCCTGTCATCCCGATATCTCCAAGCAGGGTTAGGATATAGGGGTTATACAAGATGTATTATATATAATTTTAGAGAAAAGAAGGAGAGTGGGAGAGATCTCACAGTCTAGCTAGTGATGGGAAGTCAAGACTTAGGTAGAGAGACTGGGTATTAAAAGTGCCTGTTAGAACCACTAGTCAGGCCACATATGTAAAATGTATATGGTCATATAATTATAATGATGTAAAATAAATTTCATATTGGATTTTACGGACTTGTATTGTTTTGTCACAGTTTGCAGCTCAACAGCACTTTTGAAATGAAGCATTGTGGTTAGAAGTTAGAACCTGTTCAGACAGAGAGATGTAAGGCGGATGGTTTTTCATTGTTCAAATGTGTTTAAAGATTTGGATAATCATTTCACAAAAAAAAACCACCTGAGAACTTGTTCATAGTGAAAGATTTAAGCTTTAGTGTAGCTGCAGGGGTTATTTCTCTCATTTAAAGTGATTTAGAGCAAAATATAGACCTTATCTCTTGAAACCCCTGCATAATCCCAGGGCCTGTCGATGTGTATCTTTCTGTTCATCCAACCATCAAGGTATCCTGTGTTATGTCAGGTCTGTATACTATGGTAGAGTCAGACCCTAGGTTTCACTTACTTGCTATGTAGCGTTCTCTCCACATTTCCGCAGTAGACCTGTTGTGACACCTAGCTAATTACAGGTGGAGGAAGACTAGAGATGCATAGAGGCACCATCGATCTACAGGTACATGTACTGTAAGTCAGCCGTAAGGCTTCCTCACATGAGAAATCGGATTGACCCAGCTGGGTCTTGAACCCACAGTGATAGTAAGTCAGTGGCTATACAACTCTGTCAGAGGTCAATATGGTTTCCCCCAAATTTGTTGAACCCAAGAGTGATATTCATTATAAAATTACACGTGTGTTATTCTCATGATGTATCAAAATGTAGAAAACGGAGACACAAAGCATGATAAATAATTACAAGTTAACACACAAGCTGTGCTTTATGATTTTTATTTCCATCTCCAAGTTAAACACGACACCAAGCTGCAAACCAACTCCAGCATCTGTATCAAGTCATTTCAGAAATACATGTATACCTAGTTAAAATAACTTGATGGAAGTCATAAAGTAAATTACTTCAGCTGGAGAAAATAAAAACTTAAAACACCTGTAGAAATGTGATGGAGTCAATTATTGACATCAACAGCTTCTGTAGAGGTTGTTTTTATCCTCTTCAATATTTACAAGCTCAGGTATCTTGCGGACATCTGCAAGGGCTGACTAGTCATGTATGCAAGTCCTTAAAATATGCATAGCATTTTTTTTTTGTTTAATTGGTTCTCCTAAAAGCCCTTCAGTCAGGGATGCAGTCATGCATACCCTGTCAGAGTATCAAGGAGAAAAAACAAATATCTGAAAGATGTTGTCAATCAGGGTGGTTTTACCTCTTAGGGCATTGGGTGGAAACTTTTCTTAATAGTCCCTATAGTTGCAGGGCTGGGTATCGCCAGCAAAAAGTATCACAATGTATCATGATACTGTAGACCAGATACTATACAGTATCACAATACTTGATAATATATAAATAGTTTTCTGCTGTAAATTAGATTTCCATGTCTATGTTGCTATGCCGCTTAGACACATGGTCAAATGATAGAAAAATGCCTTTTTAAGTTAATTTTTAATTTAAAAAATCTTCTATTATTTTATTTTGAAATTTTGTCTACCAGTAAAGCTAGTCAACAAAACGTAACAACGATGGAAATAGACACTTTATGCTGAAGACATAAGCTGCAGGCCAAGCGGCGTATTCAATTTTGCTGGTTTACACCAAAAACTGTCATCCATTGAAGGTATCCTTTGAGAATTGATTCTTGAGGTTAGAATCATGATAAGGTATTGTCTGCAAAAAATGGGGATATATCGATGCATCGATGGAATCGACCCAGCTCTATATAATAGGATGTTCCAGAACCCCAGGGCCTGTCAAATGACAGGATCTATTATGGTATGGAACTGACAATCCATCTGACTGTTATTGTACAGAATTATGATGTGACTATTTGTGTCAAATGAAATTAAATTCTAACCTCTAATTTAACTCTTACAATTCTGTGTTTGCATCCAGTACATGCATGGTCTGCATTGTTCGCTAGTCAGTAATATTTCAGCAAGCACCCCCATAAACAACAAATGTTTCCGTCCAAAATGAAGAAAGGGCAATTTAGCATGGCAAGGGTTTAATGCAGGGCTGTTTTTAAGATGTATGTATTTATCTGAGATATGAAACTATCCGAAATTATGTTTTTTCTCATGACGAAAAAAAACAGGTGAATGAGATTTGAATAAGATCTTGCTGACAGACACTCATCATCATCATCATCATCATCATCGACATTTATATTAACGTGCAGGGTCAGGAGCAAATACCACGAGGGGAGCCCCAATCCAGGTTACTGGCTAGCTGCACGCATAGCAGATCTCACATTTCTTTTCCATGAATCCCTATCATGAGGGTCAATACCAACTAGGTTCCACTCATGACGATCTCTCTCTGTCAGAGCCTTCCATGACATTTTCGGTCTCCCTGACCCTCGTCTCCCTTCCATCTGTATAGTGTGGGTGGCTTTGATTGCGCCACTGGAGCGTTCTACATGACCATACCAGCGTAGCCTTTTCTCTTTCAAGATCACCTCCAGGTCTAGGATCTCAAGCTTTCCTAGTAGGTCCCTTGGTCTAACAGTAGCCATGTCCTCTGGCTTGACTTTGAAGATCTGTCTGATCATGGCTCTGTCATTTCGTTGTAGGCGCTGCAGGTTTTGCTTGGTCAAGGGCCAGGTCTCACTTGCATGGAGCATTGCGTTACGTACGCATGAACTGTACACTCGGCCTTTGGTCCTGAATGAAAGATGTCTGGAAGATAGGACTGGTAGCAGTTCCTTAAACTTCTTCCAAGCGGTCTTCACACGTGTGGTTGTTGCAAGTTCACATCCTCCAGCAGCTGAGAGCATGTCTCCTAGGTAGCAGAAAGAGGCAACGACTTCGAGCTTGTCTGGTCCAACCTGAACCTCCTTTTGTGGTCTTCCATCAATGGGTCGGGCTGTACCCAGGCATCTGGAGCACCTGTAGTTTGGGTCCTCCTTGAGTTTCTTGAGGCCGCTGCATTTCTTGTGCACCCACTGGTTGCACCCATAGCAGAATATGCTGTTTCTGCCTACCCCAGTGCGGCAGACAGCACATGGGTGTTCACCTGAGCTCTGTAGAAGGTCCAGGCCCGTCCCACAGATCATGATCTTGGTTTTTCCTGCATTCACTCTCAGTCCCTTCCTCTCCATTTCCTCCTTCCACTTCAGAAGCCTGCTGACACATTTCTCCAGGGTGTCTGCTATTATGACAAGGTCATCGGCGTAAAGGTCCTCCCAGGGGACTCCAGCCCTGAACTCGCGTGACAGGGCCTCAAGCACAATGATAAAGAGCAGTGGGCTGAGCACAGAGCCCTGATGTACGCCGACCTTCACCTCGAACTCGTCGCTGAGACCATTGCCAACTCTAACACGACTACGTGCATTCTTGTACATCCCCTGCACCAGCTTCACGATCCACTCCTCGACACCAAGCTTCCGCATTGCCCACCAGATCACTTGCCAAGGTACTCGGTCAAATGCCTTCTCAAGATCCACAAAAGCCATATACAGCCGCGAGTTTGTTGCTAGGTACTTCTCTTGCAGCTGGCGAACGACGAATATAGCGTCTGTTGTACCTCTTCCTGGGACGAAACCAAACTGTGATTCGTCAATGGACACTACTTGTCTTATGAGGCTGTCCACTATTCTTTCAATGACTTTCATGGCCTGCTCCGTGAGCTTCAGTCCTCTGTAGTTTCCTCGATCCAGAGCATCTCCCTTTCCCTTGTAAAGACAAACGATGAAGCTCTGTTCCCAGTCAGATGGGACTATTCCGTCACGGATAATGGCTGTCGCGAGGTCCTGGATCATGACTGCACCTGCTTCACCTGCTGCTTTTATCATTTCAACCACAACACCTGATGGGCCTGCAGCTTTGCCAGACTTCATCTTGGAGATGGCCTTCTTCACCATATCAGTTGTGATATGAATGGGTGGACCTTCAAGTGGTGGTTCATCTGACAGGTGTTCAGGATCCCATTCAAACTCCACATTGAGGAGTCTCTCATAGTGCTCAAGCCACGCCTTTTGTTTCGCCTGATCGTTCAGTGACATATCTCCTGCATCGTTTCTGACTGGTTTGTCACCAACAACATCGACATTCTTCTTCCTCATCTGTTTGGCCAGGCGGTAGACTTCGGAAGACTTGTGGTCAACATTCTCATATACTGCCTTGTCAGCTTCTTGACGAGCATGGTACACAATGCGACGAGCCGTGCGTTTTGCTGTGCAATACGATTGTTTTGTTCCTTCGCCAGCCTTCCATGCTTTGAAAGCCTTTCTCTTAGCTTTGTCAACTTCATCATTCCACCACCAAGTCTCTCTACGCCAACGCTGGGGACGTGTTGCACCGCACACTTTCTCAGTCGTCTCCAGAAGATCTTTCTTGAGTCTGGTCCAGACTTCCTCAACGGATGAGTCGGTTTCCCTTCCAGAGAGGTTTTCTTTGAAGACTTCCTCAAAGTGAGTGGCTATTTCAGGGTCTTTCAGCTTCCATACTCTCAGGCGGGGAAAGAAACTGCGTTTTGTCTTTGGTGGCATTTCAAGTTGCATGTCACATACAAGCAGTTGGTGCTGTAGAGCAACCTCCTCCCCTGGTATGACCTTTGCATCAGAGACATGCTTGCGCATACTCTTCCTGAAGAGTATGAAATCTATATCTGTGTTGCTGCACTTCCGGACTTGTAAGTAATGAGGTGGCTGTCCCGTTTCCTGAAACAGGTATTGCCTAGCATGAGGTCGAAGGCAATCGCAAACTCCAAAATTCTCTCTCCCTCAGTGTCCGGATCCTGTCTGCCATAACCATATCCTCCATGAGCCTCGCGGAAACCTGTGCCGGTACTGCCAACATGGCCATTCCAATCACCACATGGGATCAGAAAGTCTGATGCTGGTACTTTAGCTGTGACAGCACGCAGTTGATCATAGAAGGTATCCTTGTCTGCCGCGCTAAGTCCACACTGTGGTGCATAGATAGACAGGATGCTGAGCACGCACTCGCCCAGAATCATCTTCACTAGTATGATCCTATCTGAAATCCTCTGAACTTCAAACACCTTCTCTATCAGATCTTCTGCTATCAAGACTCCCACTCCTGCCGTGCCGTTGCTGTTTCCAGACCAGAACAGCTTGTACCTTGTGTCCTTGCCCTTGATGATGCGGCAGTGGCCACCTCTGTACCTGGTCTCTTGAAGACAACAGACATCCACTCCTCTGCGAGACATAGTTTCCACTACCTCGTAGACTCTTCCTCTCAGGGTGTTAACATTGAGTGTCCCCACCCTGAGCTTCCTCAGACGCTTGCGGGATTTGCTGTTAAGGCCCGACCCTGCCCCCCGCATCTGAGAAGGGGCCAAGCCGGAGACACTACTGACAGGACTATGTGGTCTGTCAGCACCGTCTAACGTAGACATTGTAAGAACTGCCATTTGTGTGTTGACGAAAGTGTTTTATGGAATCGCCTGTCCTGGCTGTCATCCCAACTCGAAACATTGGCGTAGTCCGAGAATTGCATAAAGCACGCCGTTCCCTATATTCGGGCTGAGATGCCTTGCCGTTGTCCAATGCATACCGGATCATCCGCCAAGCCATGCTGCTATAACACCAAATCACCGGTCCATTGGTGATTGCTGGATAGCATCTGCCACCCAGGTTGTGGTAGGCTATTTGTCCCATAGCTGGGGGATTTGGAGTCAGAGTTACCTTCTCCTAGCCTTTGTCGCAAGGGACTTTACCCACAAGGCAGCGGGTGGTTGATTGGTGCATGCCAGGGCATGTCCACGCACCGGTGGGCCTGCACACTACACCTCTGGGGCTCAACCTGCTCCGAGATCCCTCACAAACCTAGCCTGGGGCCGCAAGGTGCCCAGTTTCCATGGTGCGTCACGGGGAGGCGTTGTGAGAGTCTTGATTTAGCAGAGGCTATGTACCACCAGGAGGGACTTACGCACTTGGCCCTCTTTTCACCCAAAAGAGCTAGATGGCGGATGCAGCTGAAAGCGGAGAAGACTAAGCAAACCCACCCCACTACAACACTAGACGCATACTAAACCCTGTGCAAAGCACCACACCACACTCTACATCTAAATCTTTTGTCTAATGGGGACCCTACATATATGGTTTATTCAGCCATAAATTGAAGAGAAAAATCAGCATATTTATGATATTGATACAAGCAATGTTACACATGTCATGTTATCTCATGTTCACATGATTGTACAAGTAACTTAATGAGACCTTCTCTCAACTTGCTCTTCACCTATATCAGAGTTGCCGTTAGGTTATTAGGTCTTTGGCAGTATGTTTTGTGATGCTTTTTCCTGTAGGCAAAATCTCTGCATAACTACCGGGTAAATCTCTATTAGTGACTTAAAAAAATTCATCCGTCCAGACAGTCATATGAAATTACGAGAGTGCGTGTTGCACAAAATGAATAAAAGATTAATGGAGTCACAAATGCAAGTACACTCATAAAACATAGTATTATTTGGGTTGGGTATTTTGATCTTCTTAGTTTTTAAGTGACATGTCTCGAACATTTACCATGAAATACAATTTAGAATCATAGTCATAAACATGCATACAATATTTATGAAATGCATTTTTCTTTGTGAGCAGGGCAAACAAGGCTACAATAAAATGAACTAGTAAGTTCTATTAGGTTTGAGCTTCTGAGATGAAAAATTGATGATGAGGACTAAAGTTAACCCGGACCAAGGTTAAGAGGTCAATCAACCATTCCGTGATCACAGGGTTGGTCTGATACAAATCATATCCTCGCATAAATCATTGGACATGCCTTGACAGGTTTGTGTTTTTTACCGTGATCCAGAGGTGAAAGGTTAGATGTTGATCAGGATAGCAGTTCATAGCAGTTTATTATTCAGGAATTCTGGCCACTCAATGTAAGTCAGGGTCCACACCTGTTGTGGTAAAAGTGTATGTCTCCTTGTCCCAAGAAATGTGTGAAAATCACAGGGGTTTGGCATGAAAGGGGGTGGGGGGGGCATAAAATCATTATATATAAATGTAAGAAAATTGAAGTTGGTCGGCATCAAGTGATCGATATCATTGTTCTAAAAATAGAATTAGTGGTACAGTAAGGTATATATAGACGAAAAAGGAGAATTTTACAAGTAAAAAGCAATCCTTGCTGAACAGATCTGTCTGTCAACCTCTCATGAAATCAAAGACTGATGAAAATGTATGAAAGTTCTGGTTATTTTTTCAAAATATATATATTCACCATAATCTTAAATGGACATAATATACATATATCTGTACTTTGACTGTACTGTACTGAGAAGACACATATGTTTGATGCAGAGCAGACCAGGGGTTTTCTTAACCCTTTCCCTCATATAGACTCATTTTGATGCACTCAATAGGTACCACATAAAGCCTGATCTGCAGAAAACCACAGTTAAACCTTACCAAATTTAATTATAAAGTCCTCATTTCCAGACCACTAAGGAGCAGCGAACAGCATAAAACCTGATCAGCCTGCGAGTTACTCACAGGCTGATCTGGTTTTATGCTGTTTGCATAGGTCTTTTCATGGTTTCCTCTATGAGGGAAAGGGTTAAGTGGATGCCCGCTTGCCTGCGCCGGGTTAAAATCACTGTGGGCAAGTGATTTTTCAAAGAAGATAGCCTTGCGGGCAAGTTTATTTATGTAAATGAAGTCTTTCGGGTTGTTTTTTTCTATAGTATATCAGGGGTAAATGCTTGCAAATTGTGTTTGATACATATTAACTAAAATTCACGTTAATACACATATTTAGTTTATAAACAATAACAAACACCAACTAACTTAAAGATCGGGCAACCTGTTTTCACTGGGGGCTAGTAGATGTTCAAAGTAACTTGCCCCCTCGACAAGTGAAAGTCAAATCCTTAAGAAAACCCCTGCAGACCTTTCCTTCCAGGAGCTTCTCTTCTTTTTGCTTGCTCACATTCTAAACAGTTTGCATGCTTGTTTCCCATATCATTTAAAGTTCAGTAAATTGATACTCATCAAGTCAAAAGTTTGTTCATGAATATTCATGAGGTAAGTGTTATAATACTCATCAAGGCACAAGTTTGTTCATGAATATTCATGAGGTAAAGGGTTATAATACTCATCAAGGCACAAGTTTGTTCATGAATATTCATGAGGTAAAGGGTTATAATACTCATCAAGTCAAAAGTTTGTTCATGAATATTCATGAGGTAAAGGGTTATAATACTCATCAAGGCACAAGTTTGTTCATGAATATTCATGAGGTAAAGGGTTATAATATAAATAATATATTCTGTACATGATCGTAGGTTAAGATCAATTGCCACATCACAGTGCCACAAACTGTGATCAGCCCTTTTAGACTAACAGTAGCAGGTCTTAAATAACGGTAGATCAATAGCAGGGTTAAATACCGCAGTCATGTTTAACTGTACTGTATCACTCCACGCTCAGTAGTGTATCAATGCAATGTAAGGAGTAAGGTGATGAGAGTATTAATGGAACGTCGCGTCAGATCGTAATGAAACACACAAAGGGACTACAAGTGGGGTTATCATGAACCAAGTTCAGCTGACATACAAAAAAAAAAATGGTTCCATTTCTGGTCTACTGACCGATCCTCTTTTTTAATGACTGACCCTGAAGTTTTGATTTGCAGTCAACTTCAGATGTAGTAGGTGAAAAATGTTCAGTTGATTTGGAAAACAGTCTTTCCAAATAAGAAAATGGTTTCTTCTTATAATACAACATACATGCTTAGTTTTTATAATTTTTGAAAGCTACAGTTTAAATCAGTGGTCAACACTAACAGTGCCCCACTATCATAAGAAACACAAAAACTGAGAGGGGACATCTGAATTGATATGCCAAATGTTCCTTTGGGACCCTTACTTTCCAAATAAGGATAAATATTGAATTGAACAGCCACATTTGTAGCAAACCAATGTAATTATCTTCATAAAACAAATTTTTTTCAACCAATGGTTATGTGAATAAAGTTGTATATCTGAATGACACAACAGTGACTACTGATTTTCAGAAGGGACTCCTAAACTTCAGTTCAAGTGAGCTATCAGGATACCTGTCTAAAAATGTTTGTGTCAAATTAATCACATGCAGATGAAAGATATTTTTTATATATAAGTTGATTTAAGTACAGTTGGCATGTTACTGAACAGTAAATATTCAAACTGCATCCAGGATAAATAGGTCTTCATAAGGCATTTACGTTACGCTGCGTGTTAACTTGAACTTAATAATGCATGTCTAATAAATACAAGTGTATGTTGACTGCTGATGCAGTTGTATAGTTAGAGTATACATTTTTAGCTCACATGAGCACAACGTGCTCAAGGTGAGCTTTTCTGATCGCCTTTTGTCCGGCGTCCGTCGTCCGTCGTCCGTGCGTGCGTGCGTCCGTGCGTCAGTGCGTCCGTGCGTCCGGCGTCAACAATTGCTTCAAACAACATCTCCTCCTAAACGGCTTGGCCAATTTGAAAAATATTTTGCAGGAATGTTCCTTGGATGAAGCTCTACTAAAGTTGTATAAATGGTTCTGGTCCATTGCATAATTAGGTCACAGGAGCTAAAAATAGATTTTAAAAATGCAAACTTTGAAAATCTTCTTCTGCAAAACTGCAATGTCTAGAGCTTAGATATTTGGTATGTAGCATCATCTTATGGGCCACTACCAAGATTGTACAAATCATAGCCCTATGATGATAAATGACCCCGCACCAGGGGTCACTTGTTTTACATAGAGTTATATAGAAAAATCTTAAAAAGTCTTCTTCTACGAATCCATAAGGCCTAGAGCTAAGATATTTGGTATGTAGCATCATCTTATGGGCCACTACCAAGATTGTACAAATCATAGCCCTATGGTGATAAATGACCCCGCACCAGGGGTCACTTGTTTTACATAGAGTTATATAGGAAAATCTTAAAAAATCTTCTTCTATGAATCCATAAGGCCTAGAGCTTAGATATTTGGTATGTAGCATCATCTTATGGGCCACTACCAAGATTGTACATATCATAGCCCTATGGTGATAAATGACCCCGCACCAGGGGTCACTTGTTTTACATAGAGTTATATAGGAAAATCTTAAAAAATCTTCTTCCATGAATGCATAAGGCCTAGAGCTTAGATATTTGGTATGAAGCATCATCTTATGGGCCACTACCAAGATTTTACAAATCATAGCCCTATGGTGATAAATGACCCCGCACCAGGGGTCACTTGTTTTACATAGAGTTATATAGGAAAATCTTAAAATATCTTCTTCTATGAATCCATAAGGCCTAGAGCTTAGATATTTGGTATGAAGCATCATCTTATGGGCCACTACCAAGATTGTACAAATCATAGCCCTATGGTGATAAATGACCCCGCACCAGGGGTCACTTGTTTTACATAGAGTTATATAGGAAAATCTTAAAAAATCTTCTCCTATGAATCCATAAGGCTTAGAGCTTAGATATTTGGTATGTAGCATCATCTTATGGGCCACTACCAAGATTGTACAAATCATAGCCCAATGGTGATAAATGACCCCACACCAGGGGTCACTTGTTTTACATAGAGTTAAATAGGAAAATCTTAAAAAATCTTCTTCTATGAATCAATAAGGCCTCGAGCTAAGATTTTTGGTATGTAGTAGCATCTAATGGTTCATTACAAAGATTTTCAAAGTCTTGGCTCTACGGTGATAAATGACCCTGCGCCCAAGTCTTCTCTGAAACCATATGGCCCATTGCTTAGATATTTGGTGTGTAGTATTGTCAGGGGTAAAATGTTTTAGATTAAGTTATATCAGAATCCTTGTCTGTTTAAAAACCTTGACATCAGTTGAAGCAATGGTACTCAGGTGAGCGATTCAGGGCCATCATGGCCCTCTTGTTATGTTAGGTCTTTGTAGGTTAGCAGTATGCAATATGGATGTACTTGTGAAAAACGCCAGGTCTTTCTGACGATCTGTGTTTTTAATTAAGTCTATTAAGGTTTATGCCTCATATAATAGTCACCAGTTCCATCAATGTCATGCATATAACTTCACAATAATATATTAAGCTTTTAAAATGTCAAACAATTTAAAACTTTGGGGCAAATTGACATGTTATGACATGTGACAATAGAGTTCTTTTATTTCCTCCCCTTGATTATTTTGTTGTCATAAGTTATCTCTCCTGAAAACTAAAAACAGTGATTTTCTCCATAGTTAAGATTTTTATGCCCCCCTTCAAAGAGGAGGGGGCATATTGCTTTGCACATGTTGGTCGGTCCGTCCGTCCATCCATCCGTCCCTCAGTCCGTAGACCAAACAGTTTCCAAGCAATAAACTGGGGAACGCCTGGGCCTAGGAACTTCAAATTTAGTTTGGAAATTGGTCATGACCAGTAGATGAACCCTATTGTTTTTGGAGTCACTAGGTTAAAGGTCAAGGTCACAGTGACCTTGATTTACTGGGATTTTATGTTAAAATGGTGACCAAACCATTTCCGATCAATGTCTTGAGAACGCCTGGGCCTAGGAACTTCAAACTTAGTATGGAGATTGTGCATGACCAGTAAATGACCCTTTTGATTTAGGGGTAACTATGTCAAAGGTCAAGGTCACTGTGACATGCCGAGATAGATTCTGAAAAAAATGAGTTGTGTTCAAATCTTTTTCAGCATTTTCACCTTTACTGGATGCATTATACAAGGTAAAACTCAAATGAGTTAGCAATGTTAATAATTATCAGTAGTAAACCTTCACCAAGAGAAGTTCTGAACTTTGTAACATATCCACATTATAAAGCCAAACATCATACATATAATATAGCCATATAAATATTATGGCATATGAGGGGGGCATATATGTTTTACAAACATTTCTTGTTTTCAATCATATAATGCATCTTTCTACCGTGAATTTTTTCTCACAAATCAAATTCAGTTTTACATATTCACAGAAATTGTATATTTCCCATAGACTTCAATGTTAACTTAAATACAGAATTTCTCCCCCACAATTAATAAAACTTGGAAAAATTTCCAGTGAAACATTTTTTATTTTTGGGATGTCCTCAAAGTGACAAAGTTTCATAGAAATATTACCATCCAGTGACAAGATATGGAATATGGCTATTATGGGAAGACCTTACATTCTACATGAGTACATACTAAACATGTCTACAATTATGCCAATTTGTCATCCTAGTTCTTCTAATTAGTCACATAACAGAGAAATATTTCCAATAAAGATTGTGTCAAATACTGTTTGGATGGCAATTATTCTAGCCAGGAATATAGCCTCAACATAATGTGCAGAATGTAAGTTAGGGAAGCCATGTTAATCTCGTCAGATCTGTTTATTCTTACAGGGACAGGCTTCTAAATATCCACCATGTGGTAGGAGATACTCATGATAATCATTACCCATAATTACAGTAGTTGATTTCAATCTATAGCAACAAATGAATTAGTGAGTCCAGGGTATGTCTTCACAAAACATCTTCTCATTAAATTCTTGCAAATCTGATGTTTTCTTCTGACATGTTATATATATTCTCAAGTCAAACAACTAACTGGACAGATGAAATTACAATGGACATATTGCATAAAAAATACAAAAGTTTAAGCAGAAATTCTTACCCTAAAGAATAATTTAAGTTTTTACTTAGATTTTGGATATGGCCCATGATCATAGTTTATAGACATATGGATAATAGTTATGAACTAGGTCTATTGAAACCCTTCAACTCTTAACATGCTGTGGGCACTTGTAACTGCCTTTGTGACCATGCAGACCAAGAACAGCCTGTACGCTCGTGCAGGCTGATTATGGTCTACACTACATGTTTGCTACTCAGTTGATAGATTAAAAAAAACACAAAAAAACGCATGCATTTACAACTAAAGGTATAGTTCAAAATGAATAAAGGATAAGTCACTTAAGAAATTTAGCATGGCAAGGGTTTAGGCAGATGAGCATAATTACTAGAGCTGGGAACCACTGGTTGAAACTGTACCACGGTATACCATGGTTTTTAGATATACCACACAAAAGTTTCGGGACTTGCGTAATGACAGAGCAATGATAAGATGGACCTGCCTAGTCGAACCTGAAGAGAATGGCCGCTATGAGACCCTTCTCTCTCAGCTTAACATTAGAGACATTGCAGATATTCTCCGAAAAAACAGGCTGAGATGGTTTGGTCATGTAGAGCGCAGTCAAGGGTTATCCCAGGTGCGTAACTTTAGCATTACTGGTCAAAGGGCTCCAGGCAGACCAAAGCTGTTTTGGGAGGACCTAGTGAAATGGGATCGTGAGTCTCTAGGGATGGACTGTACCAACCCACAGGATTGCCAGGTATGGAGAGGGAGACTTCTCAAAGGGGACATTCTCTTCAGGTTTGACTAGGCAGGTCCATCTTATCATGGCTCTGTCATTACGCTGCAGTTTCCTGAGTGTGGCAGCTGATACAGCCCATGTCTCGAAACCATATAGCAGGACAGGTCTTATGTAAGAAGAGTAGATACGTCCTCTGGTAGCAATTGGCAGTTGTTTGCTTGTTAGGATTTGGAGGAGCTCTCTTAATTTGTTCCAGGCGGACTTGCAACGTGTTATTGCAGCTAGCTCACAACCCCCTCCAGATGACAGAGTGTCTCCAAGGTAGCAGAAGTCAGCTACAACCTCCAACTTTTCATCACCAACAGGTACCTCTTCGACTGGTCTATTTGGCATGTCCATTGCAGTGTGGACACCTGAAGCTCGGGTCAGAATTAAGAGGGCCCTTGATACCACTGCATTTCTTGTGGACCAAGTTTGAGCAGCTGGTACAAAAGATGGAGTTTCTGCCTATGCCGCTTAAGCAAACAGCACAGGGGTGCTTTCCTGTTCTTCTCAGAAAATCAAGATTTGGACCAGAGATCATTACTTTGGTCTTATTAATGTTTACTCTGAGACCTTTCTCCTCCAAGCCTTTCTTCCACTTCTGCACTTTTTCCAACAGCACTTCTAGGGAGGTGTCAACAATAGCCAGGTCATCAGCATACAGGATCTCCCAAGGACAGCTTGTGCGAAACTCAGATGACAATGCCTCCAGTACAATTATGAAAAGCAGTGGGCTTAGTACAGAACCTTGATGAACACACACATTGACAACAAATTCATCACTGTAGCCATCACCAACACTGACAATACTTCTAGCATTGGAGTACACTGATTTTGCAGTTTGGACAAGCCATTCTTCAACACCTAACTTTCGCATGGCCCACCATATGACTTTCCTTGGAACGCGATCAAAGGCCTTCTCAAGGTCAATGAAAGCCATATATTATAAAGGTTTGCTGGCTATTAGGTGTTTTTCCTGCATCTGCCATATGATGAAGATGGCATCCGTGGTTGCTCTGCCTGACATGAAGCCAAATTGCATCCCATCAATCTGTACTTGATTTCTGATCAGTTGTTCCACAACTCTCTCAGAGATTTTCATGACCTGGTCAAGCAGCTTTAGGCCACTGTAATTTCCCCTGTTAAGTACATCACCCTTGCCTTTGTATAGGCTGACTATGTAGCTTTCTTCCCACTTCGCTGGGATATGTCCCTCTCTGACAATGGCTTCCAAGAGGTCTCAAATAAATGCTACACCAGTCTTGCCTGTGGGCTTGAGCATCTCAGCCACAATGCCAGATGGGCCAGCTGCTTTACCCAGGCCCATGTTTGTTTATTGCTTTTTTGATCATCTCAGTGGTTATTGGAACAATTGGGCCCTCTGTTGGAGGTTCATCTGAGAGATCATTAGGGTTCCAGTGGAATTCCACATTTAGCAGGCTTAATACTAATTGTTTTGAATATGTAGTATTTGAGCACACATGAGAGAGATAGATTATAAGTATGTATTAAATAAAAAGTAGGCTCTCACAGCAGTACCCCAGATATTTCAAAAAGGTTGAAAGTTCTTTGCTTTACACTCTAGGCTAATTATTCACTTCAAATAGAGCTTTTCACTAGGTGTATACAGCCTTTTAATGGAATCTAGTTCATCTGTAGTAATAGCCCTAAATTATGCAAGGTTTATTCAAGCAGCATAAGGCTGAATAATTGAATTCAAGGATTTAATCTTTTGCAGGGCTTTGTCAGATAAGTTTATGTAACCAGGTTCAATAAGGAGCACGTAAACAACATGTGATATGGTCCTAAGACAACTCCATAGCTGACTGTAAGCGACCGGTTGCATATGGTTTGTCATACTGAACGCACGCCGGTTGTAACTATAAATAACCTAAGTCAGACCAACCATGACCAGATTATTTCCCCCCATTGTGCAAATTCATAATTAGATCAACTTTAACCCTGTACCTCTTGAATATTCAGATACAAATTCATGACTAGATGAATTTTAAATTATGGAACTTTTAATCTTTAACTCACCTGAGCACTTCTGCTCAGGGTGAGCTTTTGTGACTGCTTTTTGTCTGTCATCCGTCATTTGTTGTCCATCGTCAACAATTGCTTGTGAACACTCTAGAGGCCCAATCTTCATAAAACTTGGTCAGGATGTTTGTCTACATGATATCTTGAATGAGTTTGAAATTGGGTCATGTAGGGTCAAGAACTAGGTCACCTGGTCAAATCTTAGAAAAAAACTTGTGAACACTCTAGAGGCCACAGTTTTGGCCCAATCTACATGACTTGGATGAGTTCAAAAATGGGTTACCAGGTCAGATACTAGTAGAACCTTGTGAACATGCTTGTGGCCACTTTTTTTGCCCTGTCTTCATGAAACTTTGTCAGAATGTTCATCTTTATACTATGACAGATGAGTTTGAAATTGGGTCAAAAACTAGGTCACTAGGTCAAATCTTAGAAAATCTTAGAAAGGCCTTGTGAACTCTCTAGAGGCCACAGTATTTGCCCAATCTTCATGAAATTTGATCAGGATGTTTGTCTACATGATATCTTAGATGAGTTCGAAATCAGGTCATGTGGGGTCAAAAACTAGGTCACCAGGTCAAATCTTAGAAAAACCTTGTGAACACTCTAGAGGCCACAGTTTTAGCCCAATCTTCATTAGATTTGGTCAGGATGTTTGTCTATATGATATCTTGGATGAGTTTGAAATTGGGTCATGTGGGGTCAAAAACTAGGTCACCAGGTCAAAACCTTGTGAACATGCTTGAGGTCACTTTTTTGGCCTAGTCTTCATGAAACTTTGTCAGAATGTTCGTCTTAATGCTATGACAGATGAGTTTGAAATTGGGTCATGTTGGGTGAAAAACTAGGTCACTAGTTCAAATCTTAGAAAATCTTAGAAAAGCCTAGTGAACTATCTGGAGGCCACAGTTTTGGCTCTACCTCCATGTATCTTGGTCAGAATGTATTTTTACATCATATCTTGTGAACACTCCTTCATTTTTGTACCAGTTTTCATTACACTTGATAAGAATGATGACTGCATGAATTCCCAGTTGAGTGCAAATTCAGGTAGGATCAAAATCTAGGTCACTTTTTTTGTCATCATGCCTAACACAACAATCTTACTCAGGTGAGCGCCACAGGACCATCTTGGCCCTCTTGTTTTTTTTAGTTTCCTACCAGTGTTTACACCAGAGGGGACTATAGGTTTGCCCTCTGTCTGTCTGTCCGGATATCCAGAAATCTGGATCCCATGATAACTTAAAAAACGTTTAATATAATATTGTGAATATTGGTATATGAATAGATGGCAGTATGAAGATTCTGAAAGTCACTTTTTTTTTTTTTCTCAGTCCAAAATTCTGGTTGCTATGGTAATGAAAAATGTGCATCTCGCCGGTAGGGGACTACTGTGGTTACTTGTTTTCTTTGACATGCAGACTGTGTAAAATATGAGATATATTGTATGATAAAAGAGGAGACCCTGATCAGACAGCTTTGTGACCTGCGTCTGCTTTGTTTGCCAGTCCGTCAAAATGAGTCTATAAGAGGTAAAGAATCGATTGTGATAGCCTTTTGTCCATCATCCGTCCATGCGTGCATGCATCCGGCGTCAACAATTTTCTTTAAATATCTCCTCCTTAACCTTCTGAATGGATTTTGGCAAAACTTCACAGGAATCATCCTTATGATTTCCTCTATCAAAGTTATTCAAATTATTTTGATTGGTTGAAAAAGTAGGTCACAGGAGCTAAAAATAGATTTTTAAAATGCAAACTTTGAAAATCTTCTTCTGCAAAACTGCAAGGCCTAGAGCATAGGTATTTGGTGTAGAGCATAGGTATTTGGTGTGTAGCATTGTGTAGTGGACCTTTATCAAGATTGTTCAAATCAGGACCCTGGGGTCAAAATTGACCCCACCCCTGGGGTCACTTGATTTTACATAGGCTTAAATAGGAAAAAAATAGAAAAAAATCTTCTTCTCAGCCTGGAGTTCAGATATTTGGTGTGTAGCATTGTCTAGTGGATATCTTCCAAGATTGTTCAAGTCAAGGCCCTGGGGTCAAAATTGGCCCCGCCCTAGGGATCACTTGATTTAACATAGACTTAATATAGAAAAAAACTATAAAAATCTTCTCAGAAACCACAAGGCCTTGAATTTAGATATTTGATATGTAGCATTGCCTTATGGACATCTATCAAGTATGATCATATAATGGTCCTGGGGTCGAAATTGGCCCCGCCCCAGCGGTCACTTGATTTTACATAGACTTAAATAGGAAAGATTTTAAAAGATATCCTTGTCAGAAACCACAAGATCATGGGTTTATATCTTTGGTATGTAACATGACCTTGTGGACCTGAACCAAGTTTTCAAATCATGGCTCTGGGGTCAAAAATGGTCCCACGCTAGCATTAACTTGGTTTTTGGACCATATGTAAACTATATTATGTAATATGTTAAATATTTTAAATAAAGACTTTACTTACTTATTACTTACTATCATAACCATCATACTTTGTATACAGGTTCTAATCTATGCTCCACTTGGAGTCTGGTTTCTCCTGTATCAAAACATTTTGCGGGGGTATTAATCACCTTCAGTGATAGTTCTAGTTTACATTTGCCGTTATTTGGCTGATCATCTCATTAACCTGAACTTATTAAATCGCTACCCTGAACTAGTGAAGACACCATGTTGTGAAACTTTTCCCATGGTACCACAAGCACCTGCTCCTGAGATACTGCATTCTTTATTTAACTGATTTCGCCGGACGAAAATAGCGTTTTCATAAGTAATGTGGCCTACACTTGCTGACTTTATTTGTCCGGAAACAAAGACTTAGAAAATAAATGTTTTAAGTTCTATTGATTATCTGTGAACAAACTTCTTTAAAGGTCAATGCATATTTTGAAATGAAAAGCAGTTATTTATACATGTACACACTTTGTATTTTGATGGCCTTAATTACATAATTGTTCAATGGCACAAATCATCGGTAAACTGTGATAGACTGGATAGGAGACTATCAATAAGTCTTTTAATAGCCTATTGTAAGTGATTTTTCTATGCTTTGTCATTGTTAACATGGCTTAATTTCATGCTTACCGGTACATTTTGGTCACATAGCAATCAGCAGGTACCCAGGTGACAGTGATTAATTGGAGTATAAGTACCCATATGATTCATCGCCTGCTTAAACCTGCCTTTGTGTAATACCTACATAATGGACAATGAGAGTCCCCACACTGCTACAAGTCAACCCAACCATTATGTAACTAGATGATTCGCGGGGTATCAAATGTCATCTTTTTTGTCATACCCCTGTTTCACAATATAAAGTGGGGCTACGTACTGGCATTTTTTGTGTTATCTCATTGCAGAAATGTTTAATAATGCCCCGTTTTGCAGAGTGTACAATATCTTTCATATAATGTTTAGTCAGGGCAGAGTGTTCATCATCTTCAGGTCTAGATTAACCACGTTTTTAGTATTGGGCAGCAGTACAGAATTGCTTTCATGCTTTCAGTGAAAAGACAGGAAAATATCGATAAATGATAATCTTATCTTTCATCATAGAAGATAAAATGTTATCATCTCCATTGACCTTTCCAGTGACAATTGTGTCTTTCTATGTCTCCAGATCGATAGTTTAGGTCATATTGTTTTTGGTCTGTTTCTTTGTCTGTCTGTCTGTCTGTCTGTCTGTCTGTCTGTCTGTCTCAAAACTTTAATCTTGAATATAACACAACTGAAGTTGTGTTCAGCGAGGATTAAAAATAAAGTCTAATGAGTACATGTAGTAATGATGTCCACAATCATAGGAAATTTCAAAGACATGCAAGAAAAAAAGAAAAGAAAGAAAGATATGTTTGAATATCATGAAGTAAATTGAACATTGGATTAAACTGTAAAATTGTATGATCTTATTTTATCTCAGGTGTTCACCATGCCCGAGTACCTAAAGCTGCGATTTGGCGGAAACAGAATCCAGATCTACCTTGCCGTTCTTGCTCTGCTGGTTTACATCTTTACAAAGATATCGGTGAGTCTGGTTTTGTACAAAATAAATATCAGGTTGATTAGCCCTTTACCATATTAGACTCATTTTGGAGCATTGCCAATCGGAGCAGACCCAAATTAAATAGTTCCTTTCAGAAGCTGTCTGATCAGGGTCCCATCTGTGTGCTCATACAATATTGAAGCACAGACTTTACACTGTGAGTCTTCATGGCATACAAACCCATTGTATGATATACCATGTAAAAATTAATTAATATTCATTAAGTGATACATTTTTATGCCCCTTCTTGAAAAGTGAGCGGTATATAGCATTGCATGGTCACTGTAACCTTTAGTACGAAATCCTTGTCAGACTGGACGAAGGTTCTTGACATGTTATCATGCAACAAAAAAAGGGGTTGTAGGGGCATCTGTGTCCTATGGACACATTTCTAGTTACATGAATATTCATAAGGTAGAGAGTTAATAGAACCTGTGTATGATGGTGACTGCAAGGAAAAAGAGAGAACTGCATGCAGATGCCAATGCTTGTCTTTTTGGGTTTATTGTTAAAAAGGGGGAGATAAATTGGGTGAAAATGGACCCAAGAGTTATGGCCCTTGATGAGAATGTAGTCCTTGTGATAGTGAACAAGTATGTGAAGTTTGATAACAGACTGTTTAATAGTTTAGAACTTATGACCAACGTTCATGTTTTTCATGATGATGATGATGATGATGATGATGCTAGTGACAAAAATGACGACACCAGAGTGATGATAATACTGATAGTATTAAAGACAAGTTTGTGGGAAAAAATAGCTCCATATAGGAATTTCTTGGAATACTGGCAGGTACAATGATAGCACTATATCTTTCACTCTAACCCATGAAATAAATTGTGATCTCCGATTACAGGCTGACATGTACGCAGGGGCTATCTTCATAGAACAATCCCTTAAATGGGACATTTACACGTCAATCTGTGCTCTGCTAGCAATCGCTGCCATCTTCACTGTAGCAGGTAGGTCTAGTTCCAATTTTTACCAATCTCAAAACATTCATAACAAAATATACCACCTCTTGATAAAGCTATTCAAAACTGTGAACCAATTCAAGCAAAATAGCATTCATTGAAATTCTTTTTTCAAAGGGTCGACGAGTGTAGGATTCTTTTCCCCAGTTCTTTGTGCACATTCTATGATTATTGGGACATTGGGATTCTAATTTTTCTTTTTGTTATAACATTTTTTCAAACATAAAAAAGGATATGTAAGTTTTTTTTTTCAAAACTGAAGTGTCTAATTTGCAGTCTGACTTGGGTCTTATTTGGTTGTTTGAAGGTGGGGTTGATTTTGTCCATTTTGCTTGACCTGGGTCGGGTCATTCAAGAGATATTTTATAACACATCAGATTTAATGAAATTGATGAAAAATAATCTTTCAATGACCTTTTAGAAACTTTAGAGAATGATTCATTTTATTCATGCACATTTTTGTCAAACAAGTATGGAGCCCATATCAGCTTGTGATCAGGTTTTACTTTCGCTTCAAACTTTTTGTTGTTACTTGGCAACAAGAATCGAAACCTTATGTTGGAAAGCTGATCTGGCTTGATACTGGTTGTGATTTTCATTAGGAGCTTAAGTGAAAAGTCAGGTGTATTTTCCTAGCTTTGGAAATGAGAGCCAAAAGTTTTTCAGTGTCAAGGTCTAATTTGTCCTCTCTTGCAAATGTCCAATACTTTTGTCTTTTCAGTTTTTTTCCCTATTTCTCTTTTTCTTTTTTTTTTTTTTTTTTTGTTCATAATCTGGTGCAAGTTTTCTTGTCTTACCTAAACATTTTCCTCCTCTTCCAATTACACTGTAGACCTGTGTTGTTTACAAAAAAATTTATTCACAATTATATAACAAACCTTTCTGAACGTAATTTACAATTAGACTTGCAGGTCTTTTGCACATGTTTATTTTTTGCACATGTAATCATTAAACTATAAAAGAAAACATTTTCAAGATTGAGGCCAAAGATCGGAAACTGTACAGGTCAGTATGAAATTATCTCGCCTTTTCTGCCGAGTTTAAAGGAAGAAATCACTTGACTGGACCAATCTGAGTTACTGGACATCCAAAAGGGACCAATCTCATTAAAATAAGGACTTTGTTTTTGCTCCGATGCTCTACGCTATAAGGATCAGACAACATCCCATAAAAGGTTGTCTCAAATGGAATGTTAATAAGAAAATCGTCCAATCAGAATGCGTGTTTCAAAATGTTTGAATTAGAAAGACAGAATACCTTGGTGATACCCCAAAATCAAATTTCTGTTATTCCCAAGCATTTTGAAGCCAGTGATTTTATTGGCTAATCAAAGGTTAAATTGAGTCGATCTTTAATGCGATGTTATCAGATCCTACCTGGTGAGCTTCAGTTTGAATATGTTTTTTATGAGATCGAAAAGGCACTTAGATAGTTTATTCATTGATTTGTAAATAAACCTATGCTAAAACATATCATTGGCTTGATGTTGCATAAATTTGAATTTCAAGATATGCGATAGGATTTCAGAAAGTAAGTTGTTAGACAAAGCGCAAATATACAACAACTTACATAACATAAAAGTGGTCATTGATGAATTTCTTGACATACAAAAAGGATGTTGTATGTTTAAATACTTATTTATCAATATTTATTTTTTATTAATTTGTAAAGGAGTTATGTACTTCATAGATTAGTGGAAATGAAGACATTGAAAGGGGAAGTGAAGTCGTCTCAGAACCACTTGCGTGAATAAGATATTTTTATCCATTGTTATATTTCCCCCACGAATATAGGGGTATTCTGGAATCTGGTTGTCTGTCTGTCCGTCCAACCATCCGTCCAGCATTGAACTTGTTTGTTGTAGGTGGTTGGGGAAAAGGGCTTTTTTGGGGGCGGGCGGGGACAAGTAATAGTAATAAACACTGTTACCAGGTCCAGGTCTACTTACTGTGCTATATTGGACTGTGATGTAATTATATGACAATTTTAACATATTAACCCTTTCCCTCATAGAGGATACCATGAAAAGACCTATGCAAACAGCATAAAACCAGATCAGCCGGCGAGTAACTCGCAGGCTGATCAGGTTTTATGTTGTTCGCTGCTCCTCAGTGGTCTGGTAATGAGGATTTTATAATTAAATTTGGTAAGGTTTAACTGTGGTTTTCTGCAGATAAGGCTTTATGTGGTACCTATTGAGTGCGTCAAAATGAGTCTATATGAGGGAAAGGGTTAATAACTTGGGGTGTCCATGGTAAGAGCCATTTTCTATTTGCATTTCTGTACTGGTAGTAATGGATCTACTCTGTGGTATGATGTTTG
>CM037789.1:57823980-57873980 GCA_021229015.1 Solen grandis | reverse complement strand
AATAATTATCAAAAGAAGTATTATATAAGTAAATATAGATAGAGGGGTAAGTATTTAAACCTTTACCTCATGAATATTCAGGGAAAATTATCTAGATAAGGAATATCAATACACTGATTTTAAATGGTTTATGAATGAATGATTTTTTTTCTTTGCTGTGCCGATTGTGATGGATCTGAGCTACAGTATTGTAGAAGAAAACAGAGGAGCTCCTGGTCAGACAGTTCTTGGTCAGAAAGCTCCTGGTCAAACAGCTCCTGGTCAGACAGCTCCTGTCTGATCAAGGTTTGCTCTGTTTGCCAGTGTGTCAGAATAAATCAATATGAAGTTAAAGGGTACATTTTGCTCATATGTTATCAAACATGGTGTCAGTGACATTATCTGCATCACATCACTGCTTTTCACACATACTTCAATCTATATAAGCTACAGACCTTTGACCTTGACCTTCAATAGGTTTAAAAAGTCAGAAGTTTTGCAAAATTAAATATATTATTTTTATGTATTTAAATGACAGTTTTCTTTATCACCACAACTTGACATAAATTTGCAGACTTTAGACAATGACCTTCCAAATGACCTTTATCTAGGGTCAAGGACCAATAGATCAGACATTGGAGTTGTACATCATTGTTATTCCTTTGTTGTTCCTTACATTTTTCAGACATTTATTCATCTTCAAAATATCTATCCACTGATTTCTAAACTTCTTCTTGACCAATGACCTTAACAAAGATAAAAAAACTAAGTGCTGCATTAACCATCCAGTATAATGGTTATGAATACTTATGAGAAATACATATTGCGGAATACGTACATCTTGCTACATCTAACCATTGCTATATAAGATATTATTGATATTTGCTTCTGATAGATAATTTAATTGTACTACTATCAGTGTTTCTATAAAATTATCCTGTACACCTATGCTGTTGTGAACTGAGCTTGGTGTAAAACCATGGAAACTATTTATGAAAAGAATGAAGCTGTCATTAACTGATGCTTAACATGAGGTGATTTTCTTTTCAGTGACCTTGACCATGACAGGATTTATTTATTTGACTTCATGACCATTTGTTTTTCAATGTCTTTTGGTGTTTAATAGGATACATTCGCAATCTTTTCACCAAAAGCATGATAAATATCATGAACGTTTAACACCATGCCCAAAAAGGGAAGTTTTGGCTTGTCACAGTTTACGTTTTTTATGTATAACTTTTGGAATGTTGAATATCATTTTTTTTTCAAGATTTGTTTGAATATAGATGACAAGGTGCAATGCTTAGGGTGTGTTGGGGAATATATTTGATGTGTAAAATCTGCTTAGTTTTGTCACTTTATGTCTGATTTAATACTTTACTCCTTGAAAATGGAAAAATGGTGCAATGAAAAACCCAGTTTGAAAGATACATTTGTTAACTACCATTAGTCTGATCAAGGTTAAAACTGGAAATTGAAAAAATCAGTCAATAATAAAGATAAGCACATCATTGACTTTCCCTTTGATCTGGTTTTAAACTAATTGCATCGCTCATTTTAGTTAGGTCATAGACCTTTCCAATTTTTGCTATTAAAATTTAATTAGCCCACCCTTGATGGATTATTTTCCATTCCTGACCAGGTCAATCCATCACAAACAAACCTGTGTGCTCTAATAAGTGAACTTAAGGTCAACCATTGATCATGTGATATTCCAATGTAGCTATTGGATAATTTGAAAAGTAATTTAAATATGTATGTAAACATTGGAAAGGTCAATTGCCAGAGTAAAGGAGTGAATCGGGTTTTTTTTTTTATGTTTGTTGTTATAGATCTTATTTTCAAAATCAATCTCTCTCAATGTTTAAACAGATTTACTTACAATTGGAGGTTATGTATGGTTAAATATAGAGAGGAAAATTGTTGGTTCCAGTGGAATATCATTACTTATTCATCAAGTGAGGACGAAAATCAGTAGTTTTTTCCTTACGAGAAGATCAAGTTAATAATGATATTCCGCTGAAACCAACATTTTTTCTTTTTATTTAATGCTTTTCTGTCACTCTTTACTCATTATAACTGAATACATCATAAATTGTATCCTGCTTGCATCTCCAAATTCCTCTAGCTGCGCTCATAAATCATTATTTTTGGTCTAAAAAATAGTTTCTTAAAGGAACTTAAAGAAATTGTGTAATCAACATTTCTTTCAAGGATTTCTTGAAGAATTTTTTATTTCAAGGTAGAAATCAATTGAAATGTCTTAAAATAAGCATTTTACAAAACAGTGAAAATTATAAAAATGCTAATATCCACTTTTTGAAATAATGAATATTACCATTTTTAATTCACTGATATTTCCCTATAATCCACTGAAAAGCATTGAATAAAATTTTATCCCTTTAACAACTGATTGTGATTAAATCCATCTCAAACAACCAAGATAGATTGATTAGTTAAATTCTAACCTATTTTTACCATAACCTAACCTGCACCAATAACTACTACGAGCACAATCTTCTGAACCAGATTACATGCATTTCAGCCATTGATATTTAACTTTCAATGAATTCATTCAAAAGGTGTTAATTTAATCCATGTGATTTGCTATTTCATATACAAGAAACAAGGATGATATAATAGGACATCCTATCTCCACCTCATGTTGTGAAATGGGGTCCATATTTGCTGAAATCTCATAATAAAATTATTCCAGAGTCCTTTCAGTCCCGGCTGCATTATACTCATTATGTCAGCTGCAGATATAAGAACGTTATTGCAACTTCAGTTAACAGTTCTTCAGTGTCACGAAAGGTTGCTTTGGGTTTAATTTCTAATGGCTGAGGTCAAGGTCACTATTACTTAAAATAGAAAATATGAATAGGGAAAAATTGGTTTTGCAGTGATTATGAAATAAATGGACTTAATTGATTGCTGTTGATTGATTCAATAAATTCTGACAATAGTTCTTATCAAAATGTAAATGTAGTATTTATTCATTTTTAGGAATTTCAAAAATGATTACAAATTTACAAATTTACCAAAGTCCTGGTGACCTTACTTTAGTAGTTGTAAAATAGTCTCTTATAGTTACCTGATATTTAACTATAAGTGACTTACAAAAGAATCATTCATGTAAGCTAAGAAATAATCTTGTCTTGTAATTGGATTATATGCGATTTTGGATCACTGACATACTTCAAGCATTTGACCATTCCTCGAGGCTGAGTGGTTATAGAGCATCAGTTTCAGGAGCAGGAGGTTGTGGGTTTGACCCCCTGCCATGACATACCAAAGTTGCAAAAATAGTACTGGTATGTAACCTCTCTTGCTTGGCACTTAGCATATTAGGGTAGTTGCAGGACTGGTTGGCCCGGTGTCAGGATAATGTGACTTGGTGTGGTATCATGCCACATGTCTACGGCGTGATACTGTAGTGAGACAGCACTATCTCACAATATCAAGTAGACATCATCTCTAAATGACTGATATACAGTCCGTGGGACATAAAACCCAACAAACAAACAAACATTTCAAGCATTTGAGTGATACTGATTGCACTGGTGGTAACTAGATCAATGTCACAGAGATGCTTCACAGCACATGAGACTTGAGATAAGACAATTTACAGGTGTTTAAACTTGCAGATAGGTTTTATGATAAAAAGTAATCCCACAGTTCATGAAAAAGAATGATTTAATTATACATTAAAAGGGGCATAGATTCTGACAGTAAAAGTAAATCATTAATATGAAGGGAATGAAAGTGTTTACTTAGTTACTGTTTACTACCATTTAAAAGTCCTCCTCAAATGACAAAGAGATGGGGTTTAGTGGAGGACAATAAGACAATCATTCTAGGTACTTTAACCTTATTCCCATGTATATATCAATACCTTGTTCAAACCAGCACCAAAAACAACAAGAACGGACCCATAACGTTTATCTTAGAGACCATATTTGTTTCCAATACACAGTATATGCCTAAAAATATCCTTAAAAATTAAAACTTAAAAATCCCAATTTTTACTTAAAAATATCCTAACAAAATATATACTTTAAAAATATCTTATACACAAGCTATATTAAAGATATCCTATACACAAACTATAGGATCCTCCCCAGCTCTCCTCTGTCTGATCAGGGTATGCAGTATTTAACACCTGTTCTCAGATATCAATATTGAATCATTCTTATATTTTGCTATTCTTTGTAAAACAAGGTAGAGTTTTTATTTTAATTACATGTAATATAACCTCATCCAGTAGCAGCAATTCTGATAAACAATCAGTGCTCAAGGCACTTAGAGACATTTTTTGTTTGATGAGTGTTTGATAACAATGTTTGAAAGGTAGGAACATAGCAAACTGACTTAATAAGATGATGTACACGCATGAATCATTAAATGAAATGCAACCTTTGTTCCCTTTAGATGCTGATACTTATGTTTAATGATAATGCTTATATTATAATGTAGTCGGCATACATTTGGCAATATATTATTTAGGAATTCAAATCAAAGCAGGAACAAAGTCAAACATTATTAACATTTAAAGTATTCACTGCATTAAAGTATAGTACATGTATAGTGTATGTTTGTCAAATTTAAGGTTGACTGCAACTCTGTTCCATCTCATTCTTTTTCTATAATGCACTTAAGGTATCCATACATCATAAAATTGTGATCATGGTCCATCAAGTGATTGTAGTAAATTCAAGCTTTTAACGACTTCGAGCAAAATAGCTTTTAACTCCAAGTCATTGGATGCTTGCATCTGCACTGAAGTCTTTTTAATTCAGTCTTTGATTAATAATGAAGAGTAAATAGGATTAGTTATAACTTACCAACTGTATCTCCTGGTTGATGAAAAGGAATGTGTTTATATAATATCACAGGGTGAGAGCGAAAACTAGGCTAAGTGCTTATATATTTATATGCACTAAGCCTAGTTTCGCTCTCACCCCTTGATATACATATTTTGTTGTCATAAAGAGCCTATTTGAATTATATCTGGTTTTCCTGTTTGATAAAACACTTTATTGATTGTCATTAACTTGTTTTAATATTCTCAAAAATTCCCATTATTTTATCTCTCTTGATTTAATCATGAAGATATGCTTTGTTAGAATTACTGAGTTGCTATAACAGTTTGATTTACATGTTATCATTTAACATCAAAAGCTTGTCAGAAAAATTGCAAATACATAAAAGTATGTGTGTAAAAATGCGCAACTAGAAAAACAACTGTTTCATTTGAGCATAAATACAAAGTACATATAAATCATAAAAGCAACCTGCAGAAAAAAATAAAGTGTTGAAGGTAGAAAAAAAGAAATAAAATCAGTAATAGAAACCAATAAAATGTCGGAAAAATAGCTTTGAAATACTTCAAGTCCAATAAAAGAAAAACCCTAACTAAAAGATATGTGTAGAATAAGTCTATATATTTATCTTCAGTATATGTTCAGAAAATAACTACAATTTACAACAAGATGAACAACTGATAATTGGTTTTATGATTATTTTATTAGCTCACCTGGCACAAAGTGCCAAGGTGAGCTTTTGGGACCAGCCTTTGTCCGGCGTTTGTTGTTGTGAGTCGTCAGTCGTCAACAATTTATTTAAAAATCTTCTTCTCTAAATTTACTGATGGGAAAGTGATCAAATTTTGCAACGATGTTCCTAAGGTGATCCCCTATAAAGATTGTTCAAATGGTTCCGGTCTGTTGCATAATTAGGTCACAGGAGCTAAAAATAGATTTTAAAAGTGAAATCTTAAAAAATCTTCTTCTGAAACCAAGTTTGTTCAAATCATGGCCCTGCCCCAGGGGTCACTTGATTTTTTTTTTTTTAGTCAAAAATATTGATTTTTTTTTTTTTTTTTATATAAACAGGACACACAAATATGTGAACCATATATATACTGATCCAAAACTTTAACAGAGCTACAAATAAAAACACAAGCATCTATAAGCCTACCGATAGCGAAATATAGAAATGCAGCTGGATAGAGAAATACAAAATTATAAGCCAAATTTCATCCCTCTGCTTCACGCGCATGTATCCTATATATATATACATATTGTGTTGAATCCAAACAGCTAGATTTAATGTGTTTCAAGCCACTAACTTTGATTTTTAACATAATTATCCACTTGATTTAACATAGATTAATATAGGGAAAAACTTGAAAAATCTTCTTCTCAGAATCCACAAGGCCTGGAGTTTAGATATTTGGTGTGTAGCATTGTCTAGTGGATCTATACAAAGTTTATTCAGATCATTACCCTGGGGTCAAAATTGGCGCCCCAGGGGTCACTTGATTTAACAAAAGCTAATATAGGAAAAAACTTGAAAAATCTTCTTTTCAGAAACCACAAGGCCTGGATATTTGGTATGTAACATGGACTTGTGGATCTCTACCAAGTTTGTTCAAATCATGACCCTGGGGTCAAAATTGGCCCCACCCAAGGGGTCGCTTGATTTTACATAGCCTAATGATACCAGGTGAGCGATCCAGGGCCATTATGTTTTCATGTACATGCATTTTAAAAGGAATGAACAAAACCTGAACTACTGATTTACTGATTGCATAGGATACACTTTATCACATTCACATTCTATTTCAGTTTTACATTGATATTTCCCCACACTAAACATAATATTTTATATATTTTACAACTAATTATTCAACCAGTTGCTATGGAAACCATTAATTAGCCCTCTCACTAATCTCATGTCTCTGAAAATCTTGGATACAGATTAATTGATGTTTTCAAATAGCTGGAGGGATTTCATAAATCAACAAGCAATAAATGACTCATGTGTGTCAGAATTGAAATGATAACAAAATCACATTAGTTGAAAAGATAAATGAATATCCTTTAAAATGAAACCAAACATGACAACATTTTATCACTGAATTCAGAGAAAATCTGAAAATATCAAGTGCATACTTTCTTATTGTGTTTTAGTACTGGTATAAAATGGGAATTTAAGATCCAGGTTATCCTTTGTGTTGAATGCCTTTGATAATTGATCATAAAGAGAAGAGAAAAATTAAAAGATTGCGTTTTGGTCAAAAATATATAATTATGATTTTTTTTTTTTAAATTATTTATCAGTTCTTGCTGACATTTGCCACAAATTCCTTACCACAATATGAACAAGTCAAATAGTCTCCAGAGTTTTGATAGATCTATCTTGCATTTTTGTAATTCAAATTTTGAAAACAGATATGATTTCTTGCTAGGCTGTGTCAAAACAGGTGTACAGGGTAAACGTTTTTAGTCTTAGAGTTTGTCATGAATGAACACATTTTACTGTCAGAACTATGTTCCAATGACTAAAAATAATTTTTCATTTACAGCAATTTACAAATTTTCACTTTAATATTTCAGTTGGGAAAGACTACACCCAAGTGTAGCAAGGGGAGACTACCCAGTGTTTCTGGGGTAGAAATCATAGAGTGGCTCGGATTATGCCCCTTCTCTCTATAGATCAATAACCATGGAAATCATGGTTATGATACACAAAAACTATATCTGGTAAAATGTTGCTTTTGAAATTTGAATTTCACAAATTCTTTGTACAATTTTAATATTATTTATGACCTTTCAAATCCTTTTGACCTATTTATAAGTGTATGTATATGTTTGTGTTAAATTTTTTTTGATAATTTAGACTCGTTATGTCAGTATATACATAAAAGACTTGATGTATGATGAATACTTTTTTGGGTCATATATCTTGTTCTTTTAATATTTCCATATTTTTCAACAAAGTTTAATTTTTTCATATGGAAACATTGTTGATCAAAGTTTTTGAACAATAAAAAGAAAAGCTCAGAAGAAAAAGCTAGTACCAGTAGTCAGTATCAATGACCCCAGTTAATTCATTAAGCATCAGAAGTACTTCTTATTTTCTCTTTAGATTTAAGGTAAAGTCCCTATAATAGTTCTTGGACCACTTGACCTCTATCAAGATGACCAAGGTACCCTAATGAAACATTAGGAAACCTTGGTTGTCACCATGAAAGGCCACAAAGTCTGAAATGTAGCGTAACCACTACAGGGACTTTACCTTAAAAACAATGCTCTTGAATTTTATCTGTTCAGATTTGATTTGTTTTACATTGATTATGAAACATGTTTTTTTTTTAGGAATAATTGCTAAACTCCTTTGATGCTGCTTGGATTTTATCCTTTTGACATTAAGAAGACTACCTTTAAGTCCAAGGAATTGAAGTAAAGGGTTATCATGTTCAAAAGAAGACCTAAGAAAGTTTACAATTTTTTTCTTCCTATGCCCTTACTTTGAAGCAGTCAAGAAAACGTTTATCAAAATTTGCAAGATTAGAGTCCGGTTTTTAATGGATAGGTTGGTGCAATTGATTTTGTTATTGATCCATTTCTAAAATTCCATATTGTTAAATAAATCTCATTTGCATTGCTGCCTTTATTTTCATTTCCCCTTCCTTAAAAAACTAGATGAAACATGGCTGTAAATCACAAAATTAAATTTGGATATATCCCCACATTATTGGTATCCCACACTTTGTTAAGCATTTCAGCATTTCCAATGCCAGTTTTGATTATTCTTTTCTCCAAATTTTGTGTACTGCAACATTGAGAGAGGCTTTTCTCTATTTGGAGTACAAGGTGCTTTTTTAGGGTAAATACTGTCAACCATTTTATTGGTGGCTTTATGAAGATTTTGAAGATTAAGATTTTGAATTTAATAGTCACTGTAAAGGAGATGACTCATGTACACACTATTAGCCTGCTGTTTTTGAATAACATAGGTATCCAATTAATGAATCACTATGCGATTCATACATGTACCCATCTCTAAAATAATGAGGGCACAGCCAACAATTCATCCAAGTATCAAAAAAAAAATAATTGGTATACCTATACAGCTTCTATCCAGCATCTATCGTTCTCTAGAACAAACTCCCCCAAGACGTGGCTGCTTCCAGTCTGCTCTTGCAAAACTGGGAGCCAAATAAGCTTATCTGCAAATCAATTTTTAACTCAACTGTATATATGATCCACATCGCGAGAATACTCAAATTTTGAGTCATGTGATTACTGAAGAAGATGATGATGAATGATTGTTAAATAGGGCAATAATTCCAACTATTGCAGAAAAGAGGGTTCACTTAATAAATTTTTAAGGGCATCCAGCGATGACTTCAACCTGGCTTATAAGCTGCCATTGCTCTGCACATGTCATTTCTTTAAAAAAATTCCACTAGCTATCATAAATATTTAAGTCTTCAATTTATCATCCTCTGGGTATAAACATTCTTGGCTGATGACGCTTTCCATAAATATTGTAATTGCATTCCACACTCAAACAGTACAGTCAAGACCTATAAATTGTCACATACCAATAGGTATATATCCCAGGTGGATTAGTGTGAAATTCTATAATCCACATATGTCTTTTAAAGGGTTCAGTGATTTTGTAGGACACATACATTAAGTGTATGCTTTGAATTGCTAATACTTCTGGTATGCTTTCTGTTTTTACTGAGTCATTGATACAAAGTACTCAAAATCATACATTCAAACCTTTGCCTATAGTCTGTCAGGGCAATTGAAGCAAGCACCTGCAGGAAAGGACCAAGCCTTGTTTTCTCATATATCCTCATGTTTTGTCACAAACAGTTGTATTCAGATACTGCTAAAATTCGAATTCATTTGAATTATCTTCCGTCCCTTTCTTCTGATGCCGGGGAAGGGGCCTTAACTCTGTCTGTTCCTCTTTGGGTGTGTGTGAGTTTAAGCATCTTTTATTTTAAAAGTTATTGGGGGAAAAAAACAAACAAAAAAAAACTCTGGGCTTAAAGATAATTTTGGGAGAAATCTGCATGCATTTAAAGAAAGATGCCTATGAATTGCCCTTGGTTAAGACAACAACAAAAAAAACCTTGTCTTGTGACTTGGTTTTTGAGCTAAGATTCAACTTGAGGACATTTTGAGAAGACATAACAAAGTTCTAAAATTACCTAGAGCTGATGCAATCATTAAATCATTATAAAGTCTGCTGAATGTCAAATTTCAGTGGAGTAAGGTGATCGGTTCCCCTTCCCTATTTCTGACCTTTCTCAACTGGCTTTGCTGTAACATCACTTGCCATTATAATATTCAATCATTTATCATAAACCTCAAATTCTTTGCTCTATTTCCTTGAAACAGATTGTATTTAAGTCTAACAGCACTAGCTGTCATAAGGAAGAGTGCTGCTAGGAATTAAGGGAAAAAGGCAATGCCTCTCGCAAGGGTTTGGTTCAAAGCTATGATACTGATACTTGTAGTTTTGAAGTAATTCCTGTTATTTTAATGACTCTTTATACTAAAGTCTTCTTCTAACTTGGTCCCAAACCCCCACCCCAAAATATATATATTCCCTTCACATAAAACAGTATCCATTTTTGACGACTATAAAAGCATTAACTTTGCTTCTTTATAATTTGCACAGGCACTTTGTTTTATTAGACAGCCCTGGAACTCATTTTCTGGAAGCCAAGAAATTAGATTAACCCTTTCCCTCATAGAGGAAACCATGAAAAGACCTATGCGAACAACATAAAACCAGATCAGCCTGCGAGTAACTTGCAGGCTGATCAGGTTTTATGCTGTTCGCTGCTCCTTAGTGGTCTGGAAGAGGACTTTATAATTAAATTTGGTAAGGTTTAACTGTGGTTTTCTGCAGATCAGGCTTTATGTGGTACCTATTGAGTGCGTCAAAATGAGTCTATATGAGGGAAAGGGTTAACACTTGCCATGCTAAATTTCTTAATTGGACTTGTCAAGTGGTTTATGGGGGTGCTTGCTGAAAATATATAATTGAATAATTAACAATGAAGACCATGCACTTGTTGGCAAGACACTCACAAGAGTCCACAAGGGTTAAATGTCTATAAATTAAAGAATATCTCACTGCATGAACCATTAAAATTGTCTTAATTGATTTTCATAGACTTTTGGATTACTAAAATATTTACATAGTAAATCTTTTGAATATTTTTTTTTACTATAAATGGTACTTGTTTTATGTGATCTTAGAAATGAAAGCATATATATGATCTTAGAAATGAAAGCATATATACACAAACTTTGTTCATTCCATTCAGAGACTCTAAAAGTCATGTGTAGTTTATGCTTTCTATTTCTTCAAAAGACCCAAATCCAAGTTATTCCGGCCCTATATCCCATGTATTAGATCCAGTCAGTTTTGTGCAATCTGTGACATCCTGCTTTTCATATTCATGCTGTATAACCATCTGTTATAACTGCAAGCTTATAAAAGTGGATAAACAGATATCAGGCCAAAGTTTTAGAAAATAAAACTATCATACTTAGTTTGACCCTATAATTTCTTGTGCAAAAAATATAAGGACCTCTAACCCAGTTGAAACTTTCAATCATTTACAATGGACATTTTGAGAAGTTGTGATTTGAACTTGCTAACTCGTTACACCACTTTTGGACATGATCCCTAAGTGATTTTATTTACAAGTTCACTCACCATTCAGCTGATAAAATCCTAAAATATATGTACATGACAATTTGAAGCCGACCTTGTTAAGGGTTTTCAATATTTTTAAAAAAGAAATTGAAAATGAAACCTTTTGCAAGTATTTATGACTACCCTGCAATTAAAATTCCTTTATAAAAATTATCTTAATCATTTAAACCTGGATATTTTCCAGCAGACCAGAACTTATCCAATACCGTGCTGGATTTCTTAATTGGACCTGTCCTTTCTCCATTTTGGACTGTACCATGAGATTTTATGGGTGTGCTTGCTTAAAGTTTCATAATTGAATAGCAAACATTGCAGACCATAATCAGACTGTACAGATGATCTGGTTGCAAAGGCAGTGTTCACATAATTGTAAGGTTTAAGATCAAATTTGTTTCCCCAGTAGATGTCTCAATTCTTGTTTTTGATAGGATGTCTGTTTTAGCTGTAGGTTTACATTTCTATTATCCACCCACTGATCACCCCACCACCATCACCACCAAAAAAGGACAGGAAAACAACAGGGGGACCCACCAACTCTGACAACAACAGAACATTATGCCTTGACAAACTTTTATCAGAGAGAGACATTTTTATTTACTCCATCTATGGCATCTTCAATTCAAATTAGACAATTTTCCATTCAAAATGTATTATTAACACTTTTAGTTTTAGTTTAATTTTTAGCTCACCTGAGCACTTGTGCTCGGGTGAGCTTTTGTGATCGCCTTTTGTCCGTCGTGCGTCGTGCGTCGTGCGTCGTCAGTCGTCCGTCGTCCGTCGTCAACAATTGCTTGTGAACACTCTAGAGGCCACAGTTTTAGCCCAATCTTCATAAAATTTGGTCAGGATATTTGTCTACATGATATCTCGGATGAGTTCGATATTGGGTCATGTGGGGTCAAAAACTAGGTCACCAGGTCAAATCTTAGAAAAACCTTGTGAACACTCTAGAGGCCACAAATTTGGCCCAATCTTCATGAAACTTAGTCAGGATGTTTGTCTACATGATATCTCAGATGAGTTCGAAATTGGGTCATGTGGGGTCAAAAACTAGGTCACCAGGTCAAATCTTAGAAAAACCTTGTGAACACTCTAGAGGCCACAGTTTTGGCCCAATCCTCATGAAACTTGGTCAGGATGTTTGTCTACATGATATCTCGGATGAGTTCGAAATTGGGTCATGTGGGGTCAAAAACTAGGTCACCAGGTCAAATCTTAGAAAAACCTTGTGAACACTATACAGGCCACAGTTATGGCCCAATGTTCATCAAACTTAATCAGGATGTTTGTCTACATGATATCTCGGATGAGTTCGAAATTGAAAGGTCAAATCCTTGAAAAACCTTGTGAACACTCTAGAGGCCACAGTTTTGGCCCAATCCTCATGAAACTTGGTCAGGATGTTTGTCTACATGATATCTCGGATGAGTTCGAAATTGGGTCATGTGGGGTCAAAAACTAGGTCACCAGGTCAAATCTTAGAAAAACCTTGTGAACACTATACAGGCCACAGTTATGGCCCAATGTTCACGAAACTTGGTCAGGATGTTTGTCTACATGATATCTCGGATGAGTTCGAAATTGGGTCATGTGGGGTCAAAAACTAGGTCACTAGGTCAATTCTTAGAAAAACCTTGTGAACACTCTAGAGGCCACAAATTTGGCCCAATCTTCATGAAACTTAGTCAGGATGTTTGTCTACATGATATCTCAGATGAGTTCGAAATTGGGTCATGTGGGGTCAAAAACTAGGTCACCAGGTCAAATCTTAGAAAAACCTTGTGAACACTATACAGGCCACAGTTATGGCCCAATGTTCACGAAACTTGGTCAGGATGTTTGTCTACATGATATCTCGGATGAGTTCGAAATTGGGTCATGTGGGGTCAAAAACTAGGTCACTAGGTCAAATCTTAGAAAAACCTTGTGAACACTATACAGGCCACAGTTTGCCCAATTTCAAAATTGGTCAGGATGTTTGTCTACATGATATCTGATGAGTTGAAATTGGGTCATGTGGGATCAAAAACTAGGTCACCAGGTCAAATCTAAGAAAAACCTTGTGCTCTCTCGTGAGGCCACAGTTTTAGCCCAATCTTCAATAGATTTGGTCAGGATGTTTGTCTAATTGATATATTGGATGAGTTTGAAAATGAGTCACATGAGGTCAAAAACTAGGTCACCAGGTCAAATCTAAGAAAAACCTTGTGAACACTCTAGAGGCCTACATTTTTGTCCCAGTCTTCATTAAACTTAATATGAATGATGACTGCATGAATTCCCAGTTGAGTGCAAATTCAGGTAGGATCAATATGTAGGTCACTTAGGCAAATGTTAGAAAAACACTTTTAGATGCCAGATTTTTTGTCATTATGCCTAACACAGCCATCTTACTCAGGTGAGCGACACAGGGCCATCTTGGCCCTCTTGTTTTAATAAAATCCTTAGTAACGATTTGTTACCAAAAATAGACTAACACAATGGAACCACGTGACCAAAAGATCCCTATTTTTTATACTTCAGTGACTTGATTTTACTATATAAATATCCTAAAGGAGACTGTTTGAGTCGAAACTTCAAATCAGAATTAAAGAAGTAAACCACAACCTGCCTTGATCATTCGTTCCACCTTTTGTTTATTAGTATTTTTATTTCTGACTATGAGTATATCAAATATTTCTTATTTAAAACCAATATTGATGGAATTATGCACTGTTTATTACTTTTAAACTATGTAAAATCTAGAAAGATATACTTTAGGTCTGAAAACATCTGCCTATCCACTTTTAACCAGTGTTTTACTTGCCTCTGAGAGCAGTTTGTTTTGCTCTCTTGTTCACTTGTTCATCATGTCACTTGTGTGGCAAACTTGTGATTGTCACATAGTCAAGCAAGCATGTCAAAGATTGCCTAAATGTAGACTGGACAATATGCAGTATCACTATATATAGCAATTTAGCGATACATTCTTTGCCCATTAGTTGTTTCAGCAACATGCTTATTTTCATACTGATTTCTCTGTCTTGGACTAGGTGGCCTGACTGCGGTTATATGGACGGATTTCTTACAGACGATCGTGATGCTGATTGGAGCTATATCCTTGATGATCATCGGTAAGTGGTGGGTCCAGTCCTCCATGTAAGTCTCTTTTATTTGTCCTCCTCCTCTTCTAAGTCAATATCACCTAAATCATCATGTAGGCATCATGAAAATTACATCATTTGATATCATCAGAATCATCATCAGAATCATCATCATATTATAATACTCTCCTGCATCTTTATTATCCTTACAATCTGACATCTGAAAATCATCTACAGGCGTGCGTTCAGTATGACAAACCGAATGCAACCGTACGCTTACAATCAGCTATGAAACTATCTCAGTGTCATAAACCATGATGTTGACGTAAACCCATGTACAGCATAAGGATCACATGAACAGCATACGATATGGTCCTAAGAGAACTCCATAGCTGACTATAAGCAACCGGTTGCATACGGTTTGGCATACTGAATGCATGCCAGCAGTACTATATTTTTATTATTATTCTACTCATCGAGGTAAATGTAATGATGCTTTGAGTGAATTTGCGGGGAAAAAAATAATTTGTGTTTGTGTATCTTCAGCCTTCATCAAAGTTGGTGGTTTTCAAGGTATGGTTGAAAAATACCCTCAGGCTGTATCAAACTACACAAAATATGGTAACACTTCCTGTGGGTTGCCGCGAGATGATTACATGCATTTGTTTCGGGACCCAGTCAACAGTGATCTCCCTTGGCCTGGACTTGTGGGCATCACTATCAACTCTATCTGGTACTGGTGTTCTGATCAGGTGAGTCTACGGTTTACTGTCAAACCTGCCTTTAGCAGCCAGTTTCAAGGACCAGAATAAGTGGTAACATGGCTCAGGTAGCCTCTAAATGGAGGTCAGATGTACGATAATAAAATGTCTGTTCTGGAATACTCAGGCAGGCTGTTTAGAACACAAGTTATCACTTGGGCAAGGCATGCTTAACATGCATTTATATTTTTTTTTTTTTTTTTTTTTACATACACATGTAGCTGTTAAATCTATACTTTGACCTGACGCATTTAAATAAGACCAAATGAATATTTGATTGATTTTCATAGGTAGAATGTGCCTATACTATGAAAGGTTACACACAATTGTTTGTTGAGATGACTAGACGAACTCTATCCCTTTCCCTCATATAGACTCATTTTGACGCACTCAGTAGGTACTACATAAAGCCTGATCTGCAGAAAACCACAGTTAAGCCTTACCAAATTTAATTACAAAATCCTCATTTCCAGACCACTGAGGAGCAGCGAACAGCATAAAACCTGATCAGCCTGCGAGTTACTCGCAGGCTGATCTGGTTTTATGTTGTTCGCATAGGTCTTTTCATGGTTTCGTCTATGAGGAAAAGGGTTAAACTTTGTTATTCACGTCCTGTATAGAGATTCTTTTATTCAGTTCAAATGTCCTGTGAAAATAAACCTTTTTATAATACCTGATTAATTGAAAAAAAGAATCAGAAATACTGATTTTGAGTAAAATTGCAGTCAAAGTTTTATTTAAGAAATAAAAACTATCTTTAATAGCTGTTAGGTTTCCAGTTTAATTACCATAAGTATTTATTGCATTCTTTTTGTTCATTAACAGTGGAGTATAAAACAAAATATGATGGTACAACTAAAATGTCCATTTTCTACATCTTAATTAACTTTTTATATGTTTGATAATATACATGAGGCTTTGCAAGATTGACATTTTTATAGAACAGTGAATATGTATAAATCTGAGCCAAATGCAAACTATTGGAAGTTAGTTAAATCCTGTTTGTTTTATTGTATGATTTATTTCATGATAAATGATAGGAAAATATTTTTACTACATGTGTAGACTGTCTGCAGCTTTACCTTATGAATATTCGTGTACTTTGACTGCAGTTTTACCTCATGAATATTCATGTATGGTGACTCGATCATGATGACTCAGTGGATATAAAATTACTAAACAGTAGATGATTCTTCACTGAAAAGACTTTGTAAAGTTCTTGGTCTGCTCTGTTTGCTAAAGCAAATAAATGATTAAATAGAGAAACTGTTTTGTTATGAAGTGATGAAGTTTACATAGTACATGATATATGCTATAGTTAAACCTCTATAAACAAATACTGGAATCAGCCTCACAGTCAGTCAATTAACTTGATGCCAAAATAGGTATAGCCACGCCCCGAATGTTTGTCAGAGGATTGTACAGCTTTTCACTGGTTAAACCAATATGCATATTCATTTTGGGGCGTTTTGGTGTCATGTTAATTGGTCGATCGGTTTGAAAGTTTGTGGTGTAAACTGCGTCTTCAGTTTTGGTGATATTTCAATGACATGGCATTTGCTTGTATATCATCAATTAATTATTATGTATAAAGTACTGTCCTGTATGAGTTCCAGGTGATCACGTCAATATAAATAAAAATATGTACAGTATATATGAGTATGAGAACACTGACTTCATAAGCATTATTTCACAATTATAGAAATCACAAACAGACAACATATGGGGGGAGGGGGGGGGCAAGTATATACAATAAAGCTTTAATACTGATTAAAAGTATGAAATACATTCATATAGATTTCACTGATAACGCATGTCTTCTTAGCTGGTGGGGTAAAGTTTGTGCATTGACCCCATCTCTGAAATCGAAATTGAAGTCCTAAAAATGTGCACAAAACATTTAGGGTATTGCAAAAAAATAACTCACAAATACATGGAACTTCATATGTCATTCTGTTTAAGTTCATCATCATCATCATCATCATCATCACAGTACATGTGAGACTGAACATAAGTACCAGATAATGATGTCATAGATGTATTTGCTCAGTCATTTTTAGCTCACCTGAACACGAAGTGCTCAAGGTGAGCTTTTGTGATCACCCTGCGTCTGTCGTCCGTCGTCAACAATTTACTTTAAACGACATCTCCTCTGAAACTGCTGGACAGAATTTGATTAAACTTGGCAGGGATGTTCCTTGGGTGAACCTTCACAAAAGTTGCTAAAATAAACTTGATCCATGTAGATATATTTGCTCAGTCATTTTTGTATAAACTACAGCACCTAACTCAAGTCAGCGTGAAATATAAATGTAATTCATGATCTGTCACTAATGTTTCTGACTCTATCATTACAAAGTATAAAATTTTTACTGTCATCCCCATAAATTTTTTAACTTTATGATTTTTAAACCAATTATAGACAAATTACTAGGAGTATATATTTATGAGTTACATGCTACATTAAGCATACCATCAGTGCATTCAAATTAAAATTATTATTGCCTGAATTTTTGCCATAAATTGCAAGGGATGATACTGATGATAAGGGAAATGAGGCACCAGCAGATGCACAGTTCATAGATCAAGAGTGTTGTCATCCCTTGCAGGTTCACCAAGTACCTATACTTATACATAGATCAAGAGTGTTGTCATCCCTTGCAGGTTCACCAAGTACCTGTACTTATACATAGATCAAGAGTGTTGTCATCCCTTGCAGGTTCACCAAGTACCTTTACTTATACATAGATCAAGAGTGTTGTCATCCCTTGCAGGTTCACCAAGTACCTGTACTTATACATAGATCAAGAGTGTTGTCATCCCTTGCAGGTTCACCAAGTACCTATACTTATACATAGATCAAGAGTGTTGTCATCCCTTGCAGGTTCACCAAGTACCTGTACTTATACATAGATCAAGAGTGTTGTCATCCCTTGCAGGTTCACCAAGTACCTGTACTTATACATAGATCAAGAGTGTTGTCATCCCTTGCAGGTTCACCAAGTACCTGTACTTATACATAGATCAAGAGTGTTGTCATCCCTTGCAGGTTCACCAAGTATTTGTACTTATACATAGATCAAGAGTGTTGTCATCCCTTGCAGGTTCACCAAGTACCTGTACTTATACATAGCTCAAGAGTGTTGTCATCCCTTGCAGGTTCACCAAGTACCTATACTTATACATAGATCAAGAGTGTTGTCATCCCTTGCAGGTTCACCAAGTACCTATACTTATACATAGATCAAGAGTGTTGTCATCCCTTGCAGGCACACCAAGTACCTGTACTTATACATAGATCAAGAGTGTTGTCATCCCTTGCAGGTTCACCAAGTACCTATACTTATACATAGATCAAGAGTGTTGTCATCCCTTGCAGGTTCACCAAGTACCTGTACTTATACATAGATCAAGAGTGTTGTCATCCCTTGCAGGTTCACCAAGTACCTGTACTTATACATAGATCAAGAGTGTTGTCATCCCTTGCAGGTACACCAAGTACCTGTACTTATACATAGATCAAGAGTGTTGTCATCCCTTGCAGGTACACCAAGTACCTGTACTTATACATAGATCAAGAGTGTTGTCATCCCTTGCAGGCACACCAAGTACCTGTACTTATACATAGATCAAGAGTGTTGTCATCCCTTGCAGGTTCACCAAGTACCTATACTTATACATAGATCAAGAGTGTTGTCATCCCTTGCAGGTTCACCAAGTACCTGTACTTATACATAGATCAAAAGTGTTGTCATCCCTTGCAGGCACACCAAGTACCTGTACTTATACATAGATCAAGAGTGTTGTCATCCCTTGCAGGTTCACCAAGTACCTGTACTTATACATAGATCAAGAGTGTTGTCATCCCTTGCAGGTACACCAAGTACCTGTACTTATACATAGATCAAGAGTGTTGTCATCCCTTGCAGGTTCACCAAGTACCTGTACTTATACAGATGATGCAATATCAGACCTTTACCTCAAATAGACACATTTTGACACGTTGGCAAACAAATTAAACCTATATCAGACTGCTCCTGACATATATCAAATAAAACTTTAACTACATTATATAAGTCATGAAAGATTCACATCAGGCCTAGAGCATTGCTCAGTAACTACATTATATAAATCATGAAAGATTCACATCAGGCCTAGAGCATTGCTCAGTAACTACATTATATAAATCATGAAAGATTCACATCAGGCCTAGAGCATTGCTCAGTTTGATGTTTCACATAGGTTTCAATTAATAAGTATATCTTTGCATACCCACGCATAAAGCTTGAACTTCTTCCATAATGTTGATATGGTAACAAATTCTTACAGTTCGTATAACTCCTGATTGTTACTGTAGAGTGCTTGCTGAAAATGTACCGCGTGAATCAGACAATTATAATGAAGTAAATAGTATACCTGGCCGCTGACGGACATATATAAGTTTACCTGATACCTGACCGGTTATTTTCAGGCAGATCTGCAAACAATCGCTCTTTAAAAAGATGATGTTTTTAGTTCCCCTTGCATTACAACAGGGGTACAAATGTTTACTCTAGTGACTTTTACCAAGAACAGATCTCTACTCTAATGGCATTAAGGGTATATAACTATCTTGTGTGTATTGAGAGATTTGCCTCCCTTTTAAATTTGGATCTTCATAAGGAAACTTAACATTCAAACAAAATGTGACATATTAAAAAGAAATGGTAAAAAATATAACCTATCATGGTGACTTGTAATAAGAAATTGTTTTCATAGCATTTAAGAAAAAACAACAAATAGTAATATGAACAATTAACACAAATTTCAACAATTAAGGTGCATGTGATAATGATGGCTATTAAAAACACGGAGAAGTTGATGTTTTGTCAGAGAGAATAATAATATAAAAAAGAAAAATTGATCTTGGGAAATGACAAAAAAAATGGTATTGCAGGTGATAGTGCAGCGAGCTGTGGCTGCAAAGGACTACTTCCATGCCAAGACTGGCACGATCCTCTGCGCCTTCATCAAGATACTGCCCATGTTTATGCTGGTCTTCCCAGGAATGATTGCCCGCATCCTGTTCCCAGGTAAGTAGCTATGATCATTGATCAGGTTGTGGGTTCAGTCCTCAGCTGTAACACAACAAAGTCATTAAAAAAAGTTCTGGTATGTCTCTCTCGCTTGGTGTATACAACAGCTGTTCCAGGACTGGTTGGTCGAATGTCGGGATAATGTGACTGGTTATGGTAATGGGGAGATACTGCAATGAAGCAGCACTGTATCTGTCTCACACACTAGCAGCCAATAACTGTGTATAAATTTATAAACTGGCAGCCAATAATTGTGTATAAGTTTATAAACTGGCATCCAACAATTGCATATAAATTTATGAACTGGCATCCAATAATTGCATATAAATTTATGAACTGGCATCCAATAATTGCATATAAATTTATGAACTGGCATCCAATAATTGTGTATAATTTTATGAACTGGAAACCAATAATAAAGTATTAAATGTATAAACTGCATGGAAACCTCTAATTGTATATGTATTTATGAACTTGCAACCAATAACTATGTGTAAATATTCAGTCAAAAGTCACCCAGCTTATTCAATAAACTGTATAGTTCATTGTTAATTCACAATTCCTTTTGAGGGTCCTCAGCTTTAGATGATTTATTTGAGAAATAAGAAACTTCTTGTATCACCTGCTGTAAGCAGAGGTGACACATAGGGATCATTTTTTCATCATCTGTCTGTCCATCTTCATCTGTCTTTTTGTCCGTCACACTTTTTTCATAACACTTTAGCAGGTGACATCCCAGAGAACACTCTTGTTTAGAAGTCAACAACAACAACAAAAAAACAACAACAAAAAAAATTATCTGTAAGACATGTATAGTACTTGCAAAACAAATGTCATTTAAGGTAATGTTAAGGTGTAAAAAGATTTTATATCGTCTGTCAAATTTTATTCAGAGACGGTTGGATGTTCTGATCCTGAAGTGTGTATGGAGGTCTGTGGCAGTGAGTCCGGCTGTTCTAACATTGCTTATCCAACACTGGTCATCAACCTTATGCCTCCAGGTGAGACTTCTTATTGCCCAGGATTTTGTTCTTCTCTTATCCTATCCCCCAAATAAATGTTGTTTCAATATTTCTTTTGAATAGTCATTTAGAATATAAAATAATTTGAATCTAAACTTATCTGCTGTCTCTCCTTTTCATTCAGACATTTTCTTTTCCACATCTCATGCCCTTTCTTTGCATTTTCCTCTCTGACTTCTACTTTCCTTTCTCATTCTCAATCCCCAAATTCTCCATACCACTCTCTCATTCCCACCCATGCTGTCCCAATCTTCACAAATCCCTCCTCCACTGTTGCCCACCAACCCTTCTTACACACTGTTGTTGCCATGGTAACAGGTGCCCGGGGTATGATGCTGGCGGTCATGTTGTCAGCCCTCATGTCCTCCCTGACCTCCATCTTCAACAGCAGTAGCACCATCTTTGCCATGGACATCTGGACCCACATCCGTAAGAAGGCATCCGAAATGGAACTTATGATCGTTGGCAGGTGAGAAAATTTACGTCAAAGTGGCAGGGAGAAGCTCGTTTTATGCAATTTAGTAAAGACATTCTTACATTTTTAAAACCAGGCTTTACAAAGTTGCTCTGTCAAATTGCACCCCTCTTTACAAAAGTTTACAAATATCTATTCCTATGGACGGTTCCTAAACTTTAAATCAAGTATCTTTACATTAACCCGTTTATTCAACCAGTATAGATGTGAAACACATTGTGAATGGTTGACCCGCTTTAAACAAAAGAACATGTGCTTTTTGTTTGTGATACTGTTTGTGAGCACTTGACCTAGGTATGAATGGAAACTGTCAAATTATCAATAGGGGGAGAAATTACATACAAATTGCGGAACCATCCATTGTCAAGTCAAGGTAGCGCTGGTAGGTATTCATTGTTCTGTAGCACTTCTCTGACTGTTCGACAGTGATCATTAGGATCTAGTCACATGACCTAGAAACATGACTTGAGCTCAGTCATGATCTAGTCAGTCACATGATTCTATGACTCATCAGATGACCATATCACATGGCCTGATCGTATTGCTTGTAGCCAATATCTTATAAGTGAGATGATTTAATAAATGACTAATTTCACATGGCTATTACCTGTACTGATCATATAACTTGGTCACATGACTTAGTCACATGATTGTATTACATGGCCTGATCACATGACCCAATCACATGACTTATTCACATGACTCCACTGCAGGCTATTTGTGATTGTGCTGGTGGTGATCAGTATCCTGTGGATCCCAATCCTGCAGTCCTCTGGTTCCCAGCTCTACGTCTACATTCAGGAAGTCTCCAGCTTCCTTCAGCCTCCCATCTGCTGCATCTTCCTGATGGGAATCTTCTGGACACGCCTCAACGAAAAGGTCAGATACAGACATCATTTATTATGTCACCTGTAACTGCTTAACTAACTTGACGCCAAAACAGGTATAGCCACGCCCCGAATGTTTGTGGGGGGTTGTTGAACTAAGGTAACTATTGAAAGCAAGATTCACGTGCATTTGTTTGTCGGGGGATTGTACAGCTTTTCACTGGTTAAACTGATATGCATATTCATTTCGGGGCATTTTGGTGTCATGTTAATTCAGCTGGATATGTACTAAGAAATTGATATGTGATTTCAAAATTGATCCCTCTATACAGCTGATAGTTGACATGTATATCTGAAGAATCCTATACATGTAGCAATATGCCAATACTGGTGTATGGGAAGAGTCCTTATTGATGTGGGATAAGTTTAGTCAAGGTGGTTTTAATGATGATGAAAATGATTATTGTTGGTGATGAGTATGATGATGATGATGATGGTTGATGGTGATAATGATTGGATGATGATGATGATGATGATGATGATGATGATGATGATGAGTTGACAGTTTATGTTGGTGATGAAAATGACTGTTACTGTCTTCTTTTAATGAGGAGGTGTACCTATAATTTTGCAACCTCCAGGGGGCTCTATGTGGGCTGATCATGGGCATGTTGGTAGGCCTGGTCAGGTTTGCCGTGGAGTACTCCTACCCAAAACCAAAGTGCAGTGACACAGGCCCAGATCCTCGACCTGCCTTCGTGAAGAACTTCCACTACCTGTACTTCTCCACCTTCCTCTTCGTGCTGACCGCAGTAGTGGCTATCATCGTGTCCCTGCTGACCAAACCTATCGACAAGGACTGTGTAAGTATTCAGAGGATATAAGATCAAGTGTTGATAACCCATTTGATGAAATACCTATACATGTTTATAATGAAAATAACAGCAATGAAACCTACTTTTTTTGTGCTGGGTTTTGATAGAAATGATGTCATAAAAAAACGTCACGCACGCGAGGTAATCCCGCCAATATTGACGTCTAGCTAATTTCTGGCCTTAAAGGCTTTAAATAAAAAGAAAAATTGTTTGTTTTGGTGTGAGATCGATTTATAATTTCACTGAGTGAACATTAAAAGCGATATTTTTAAAATTGGCAAATATTGTAAAAATAAACTAGAAAATGTTGTGACTATTTCTTGACTTCGTGGCGTTATTTGGTTGGGTCACCAAACAGGGGCAAACTACGGAAAGGGGCTCCGCACGGGGAATGTAATTATTGGAAATCGTAAATAAAATAAATACATGCTAAAACAAGCATGAAAGAAACAGAATATTTGTTGATTTCGGTGTAAGATCGCATTTCATTTCTACTCATGAAAATATTACTTTCTAGGCTCACTCGGAGAAATAAAATGCGATCTAACACTGAAATCAACAAATATCCTCTCTGTGACAAAGCTGGCAGCGGAAATAAATATTCATTTTTCTTTACCAGTCAAATCTTTTAAAACCAGATTAATGCTAGATTAGAGAGACAATTTTGGTTTAGGTCTATGTCAATCAAGTACAATTAATACAATCACCTCAAAAATAATAAGATGCTAGGGAAATATAAAATTCATGATATTTTCTCACCAGCTTCATCGTCTGACATTCTGGAGTCGCCACAGCAAGAAACCGCGGCACGATATTGACCTGAGTATGAATGATGATGACTCGGACTCGTACAAACCAAGTAGTGACAACTCCATTGTGAGGGACATACAGATGGATACTTTTGAAAATTCAGGTACGACCATTTAAGCTAGCATCAAAATTCCAGACGTTTTTCTTCTGATACATTTACATGATGATCTAGTCTTGATTTGAAATCATTTACTAGTACTTACCACTTTCTTTGAAGTAGATAATAAATTGCTTGTTAGTGGACTTGTAATCTTATCCTTTTGAGGTTGTCAAGGTTGTATAAAGGTAGTCCTGTTCCCTACAGCATAGCACAGATATGAAGGAAAACAAAAATGAAACAAAGCTATTTTTTAAGGTAGCACATTTTTGTCTCTAACATTTGGGAAGGTAACAAATGTGCTACTTGCTTATGTGTCAAGCTGGATAATCTTAAAACCAGATGTCTTTAGGTTTTTAACAGGATCTCTGGAAATGGAGCAAGACTATAGACAAAAAAAAGGGAATATGTAAATAAAGGAATTGTTGTAATTTTCAAGTGTAAATTTGTGTTATACTTGCCAAGATCAGTATAGCAAGAGATACATTACCCTTTGGAGGAAGTCAGTATTTATAGTACTTGTAAGGAAAACATGTAATATTTTATGATTGAGAGCTATCTAATCAGGTTTTATATAGATAGCTGCTCCTCAACGCCATGGAGATCCAGGGGTAACATCATAGAACCAGGAACCATGAATAAATTCCACCAACAGTGACTTGACTGGTCCCGGTGGCTGAGTGGTTAGAGCGTCTGCCCCGGAATTGGGAGGTCGTGGGTTCAATCCCTGGCTGCGACATACCAAAGTCATATAAAATGGTACTGGTATAGCTCCCTTGCTTGGCGCTCAGCATATAAGGGTAGTTGCAGATTTGGTTGGCCCGGTGTCAGGATAATGTGACCGGGTGTGGTATCATGCCACATGTCTACGGCATGATACTGCAGTGTAGCAGCACTAAATCTCTCTCTAGTAGACATCGCCTCCAAATGACTGAAATATTGTCGGTTGGATAACAAATTCTTTAATTAGGTTGAAATTCAATCCACAATTTCTGTTTTACACAATATTCAAGTACAAGAAAGGAAATATTTGGGTAATTCTATGAGAGAAACAAGAATGATGAAAGTAAGCACTACTTAGTGCTTAGGAATTCAAGCCAGTTTAGATCGATACTTGCTTTTTCTTTTTTTGTGGTGTATGGTGTATCATAGTGTAAAATAAAGTATCAGAATGGTAAAAGGAAAAAGATAACGAAATCATTTTACTGTAGCTTTACATACCAATGTACACTGTGTTCAATGTTATAGATGATGACCTAAAGAAAGAGCTAAAAGAGGATGTGGAACAGGAGCTGGTTGATGATACTCCTAAGGTTGTCGTGGTGATTGACCAGGACACCAACAGAGGTAAGAAATATGTGTACTGTTTTACTGTCCCCAAAGGTACAGGGGTTGGAGCATCAGCCTTGGGAGAGGGAGGTCATAGGTCCTGGCTTTAACTGCAACATAACAAAGTCATTGAGGATGATTCTGGTAGCTCAATACTTGGTGGTCAGCAGAACTATTGGGAAATTTCAGGACTGGTTGGCCTGGTGTCAGGATCATGTGACTGGGTGTGGTATCATGCCACATACCTACTGCATGATATGTTGTGCCCTAGCAAATTTTCAACAGTAAAGAGAGTGTTACAATCTCATTGAAATCAAATTCAGTATGCTAACTGGATCTGACCACATCGTATAGAAGGTCATCTCAGATGGACCTTTGCATAAGCCAATCAAATCTGCGGCTACAGAATCATTTGGTATAACCAGAGGAAAAGATGTGTAAGCGGCCGGGTAGCTCATTCGGTTGAGTATTCACTCTGTGAGCAAAAGGTCCTGGATTTGAGTCCCTGTCAAGCTGCACATTTTTCTCAACCTGTGACAATGTTTTACCGAAGTCAGTTAGAAACGCATTATTTAATTGGTTTAAGATCGAGTACTTGTTTATGCATATCTGACATGAACCCTAATGAGATGTTGTCAGATCCTAATCGTGGATAGTAGAGGAACGCAAATTAGGATATGATTTTAATGAGATTGGAGAGTTATTACCTTAGATATCTCACTGGCTGCATGGATTGATTCTTTAATGTGACAGATGATAGAAAACATCAAGTTGAGATAAGCCCTGACTGTTGACCCCTTGTTAACACACTGTCTATTATTGTGGCATGTTTTTGTGGTGTTACAGTGAAGGTTCCATGGTACAGGTGCATCTTCAACTGGGTGTGTGGACTTGAAGACATTGAGCTGACCCACATTGATAAACGACAGGTAAGGACAGGGGAAAAATAACAATGAACACAACACAGGTCCATTAATCTGATTTTCCCATCTTCACCAGGTCTTTTTCAGGGTTTATTTTCGTATATAGGTTTTTGTGTTACCTGTTAACAGAGGTGACATATAGGGATCACTTTTCCATTGTCTGTCCATCCATCTGTCTGTCCGTCACACTTTTTCTGTCACGCTTTTCTGTCACACTTTTTATGCTCACCGAAGGTGACGCATATAGTCGCCGCTTCATCCGTCAGTCCGTCCGTCCGTCCATCACACTTTCCTTGTCCGGACTATTTCTCAGGAACTAACGGCTTGAATTCAACGAAACTTTATGGGAAGCTTTATTACCAGGAGGAGATGCGCATATCCTCAGCATGACCCGGTTCTTAAATTTTTCAAAGAGTTATGGCCCATTGACTTTTCGGCCTATAGTACATATTGCATGATTCTTGTCCGGGCTATTTCTTAGGAACTAATGGCTTGAATTCAACGAAACTTTATGGGAAGCTTTATTACCAAGAGGAGATGGGCATATCGTCAGCATGACCCGGTTCCTAAATTTTTCAAAGAGTTATGGCCCCTTGACTTTTCGGCCTATAGTACATATTGCATGATTCTGTCCTGGCTATTTCTCAGGAACTAATGGCTTGAATTCAACGAAACTTTATGTGAAGCTTTATTACCAAGAGTAGATACGCATATCGTCGGCGTGACCTGGTTCCTCAATTTTTCACAGAGTTATGGCCCCTTGTCTTTTCGGCCTATAGTACATATTGCATGATTCTGTCCGGGCTATTTCTCCGGAACTAATGGCTTGAATTCAACGAAACTTTATGTGAAGCTTTATTACCAAGAGTAGATACGCATATCGTCGGCGTGACCCGGTTCCTCAATTTTTCACAGAGTTATGGCCCCTTGACTTTTCGGCCTATAGTACATATTGCATGATTCTGTCCGGGCTATTTCTCAGGAACTAATGGCTTGAATTCAACGAAACTTTATGTGAAGCTTTATTACCAAGAGTAGATATGCATATCGTCGGCGTGACCTGGTTCCTCAATTTTTCACAGAGTTATGGCCCCTTGACTTTTTGGCCTATAGTACATATTGCATGATTCTTGTCCGGGCTATTTCTTAGGAACTAATGGCTTGAATTCAATGAAACTTTATGGGAAGCTTTATTACCAAGAGGAGATGGGCATATCGTCAGCATGACCTGGTTCCTAAATTTTTCAAAGAGTTATGGCCCCTTGTCTTTTCGGCCTATAGTACATATTGCATGATTCTGTCCGGGCTATTTCTCAGGAACTAATGGCTTGAATTCAACGAAACTTTATGTGAAGCTTTATTACCAAGAGTAGATACGCATATCGTCGGCGTGACCTGGTTCCTCAATTTTTCACAGAGTTATGGCCCCTTGACTTTTCGGCCTATAGTTCATGTTGCATGATTATTGACCGGGCTATTTCTCAGGAAATAAAAGCCTTAATTCAACGAAACTTTATGGAAAGCTTTATTACCAAGAGAAGATTTGCATTTGTTGGGGTAACTTTGTCCCTCAATTTTTCACAGAGTTATGGCCCTTTGACTTTTATGCAAAAGGTATATCTAGTATGATTCTTGTCCGGGCTATTTCTCAGGAACTAATAGCTTGATTTCAACAAAACTTTATGTGAAGCTTTATTACAAAGAGGAGATGCGCATATCTTCGGCTTGACCCAGTTCCTACATCCTCCCACCCATTGACCAAGATCTTATTTGTAACAATGACGTTCTTTGGGGAGCATCTGTCAGTTCTACTGACTTTCTTGTTACATGGTGCTTCAGCAGCTAACACGTGTTCCAAAGAACACTCTTGTATATAGTTTGACTGTTAATAATGATTTGAAAATAGATGGTGTTTTATGAAAAAACTGTCTGTAGATCAAGTCATTCACTGGTTGGGTTGATTTTGCTACCATTTATTGTTTTTAATATGGATTACTCAGAGCTGAAAATTTAAAAATATTTTAGGACCTGGAATTAAGGTCTCTCATGAAAGAAATTATTCTCTGTGTAACACAGGTGGTTGCTAAACAGAGGTTATATGTCGGTATGAGACCGAACATTTGTGCATCACTATTTCCCTTTATTCAAGTCTATGTTTGAAAAAAAACAACTAATAAATTAGACATCTATTGGTTATTGGTTATTTTAAGTTCTTACAACTTATACTGATTCCTCTTGACGGGTCCTGGGTAAATGAAACAGTACTTTGTACATGGAAAAATCATGACAAAGCCTTACCCTCAACCCTCAACCCTTAAATCGACAATCACATACATTATGCTGGACCAAGGTGCCAACTTTTACAATTATGTTTCTTTACAGTTCAAGCGACAAGACATGTTGAGCATAGAAGAAGAACCGAAGAAGAAGTGCATCTCCAACGCCTTCGCCATTGTCGCCATGATGATATGTGTGGCCTTGGCTGTGTATTTCCATTAGTGTGTAAATTTAGTGTACATGAGAATGAGGAACTATATTCAAAGGGTCTTTGATATCAAAAACTATGAAGTAAAATGCTGTGTGAAGTTACACCAGAGTTGATGCAAGGGATCAAGTTTGTTCAATACAAAAAAAAAAGAAATTCAAATTCAAAAACTACTGTGTATTCACAAAATATTATTATGTACATATAGGGTCTGTGTGACACCCTTCATTTGTTATATTCAAACATCAAAACTCAAATATAACTAAGCCAGTTAGACATTGATTTATTTTGGTAAATTATGAGCAACAAATTATTGATATGTGAATATTGTCAAATATTTCTGCATATTTGAGAGACTTCCAAGAATTCAGCAGCTATTGCCCTTTGCTACAGTTACATACCTTTCCTATAGTTATATCACTTTGTCTTGGTTATCACCCTTTGTCATTATTATTAACAAATGGTGGTACTAATTTATCAGAATTTTAAAATATATCAGAACTGCTGCAGTTTTTAGAAAGGCTTTTTATAAGTTAAATTCCCTCTTTTTAAGATTAAGATTTTAAATTGTTTCTAGAGTTGACAGATTTTAAATTTTATTTTGAAGATTTCGATCTTTCTGCCAGTTATTGTGGATTATTTTTAAATTTTTTTTTTTTTTGTAAATTTTTGTATTCGATTTTATGACGTTACAAGGTCTAAGACTCCCCCCTGGTCTTCATTCGAACGTAGCTTGCTTTTTCTTATTCTGTATATATATATATATATATATATATATATATATATATATATATATATGTTTTTTTTTGTTTTGTTTTGTTTTTTCAACTTTATATAAAAAGTGTAGGGAAGTCAGAGCATAAACCAAGTTTGGGGGAAAGTCGAAGTTGTTACTTTTGTGGTAGCTTATGTCACCCTTGCATAGCTTGTGTGTAAACTCATTGATACAAATTATATATGCAACAGAATGATACTGAAAATCTATTGCTTTATTAGTTATTGAAGCTCTGTCTTACCAGAAGATGCTGTAGTTGTGAACAATTCAGAATTTCTAACCCAAAGGTCTCAATGAATCGTCGGTCTGGTATATTAGAAGATGACAAATGTTCTTTGATATTGCTTACTGCTTGCCCTATATTATTGTGATATTCATTGATATCTATCTATGATGAACATATTCCTAAATGCATTCATGTATTTACTAGCCTTAGCAATTTTTGCAGATTATTGTTTTTTTTTTATTAAAATGTTGTCCATAAATCAGAAAATGCATTTCATATATATTGGATTCAAATGGGCATTATTCCCATACATGCCAGTATAACTTTTGGAATTATGTACAAATAGCTATTTGCATAGCTTTAATCAATTGATTAATAAACCAATATGATTATACATCTTTGTTAGCATCTCAGTAAAAGATTTCAAAGAAATCCAAGGGCCTCCGTGGCCGAGAAGGTAAAGTTGCTGACTTTAACACTCACTCAGCCCCTCACCGTGTGGGTTCGAAACCCGGCAGGTTCATTCGGATTTCATGTGAGGAAGCCTTCCAGCTGGCTTGCGGTAGGTTGGTGGTTCTACCCGGATGCCTCCGTGCTTCAGGGTCTTCCTCCACCTGTAATAAGCTGGACGTTGCTATATGACTGAAATACTGTCAAAGCGACGGTAAGTCGAAGAAGAAATCCATCTAAGTACATGTATTTATAGCCATTTTACTAAATAGTCTTATCAAAAGTGCTTTCCAAGTATGTGTATCAATATTTTAGTTAAACAAAGATTGTGACCTGACTAACCTGTGAAAAAATAATGGAATTTTCCAAACGCAGTCAACAACATTGTTTTCATTAATATTGACTTTATATTGATTATCTAACGTAGATAAGGATCTCTGAATCCAATTTGATGACTACGGTAGATAATGTTGTTAATGTTCTTGATCGTCTCCCTAGTTACTGTCACAGGAAGGTCTCAGGTGTCCAAGCAACAGTCACATGAAAGTCTGCTGGTTGGTTTTTGTGAGTGAATTTATCTAGTGCGGTCACTTCCTGCCTACAGCCAGCACTTGGTTCACTTGGTCCGGAACCAGCGCTTGGTTCACTTGTTCCGGAACCAGCGCTTGGTTCACTTGGTCCGGAACCAGCGCTTGCTTCACGTGGTCCAGAACCAGCGCATGCTTCACTTGGTCCCGAACCAGCGCTTGCTGCACTTAGTCCGGAACCAGCGCTTGCTTCACTTGATCCGGAACCAGCGCTTGCTTCACTTGGTCCGGAACCAGCGCTTGCTTCACTTGGTCCGGAACCAGCGTTTAACTCTGACCTTAACCAGCGCTTTCACTTTCATCAGTTGGAATTTCAAAACAACTGAAAATAGACCTTGTCAAACAGGTTGGTTTCACCTAAGTAATTGGGATCTACTTTGTCTACTTGTACAGTATTCTACAGTCTGAAAGACAAGGAAATATCCATTGTTTCATAGGCCATTTAAAGTTAATTAAATTATATAATATGAAATCAACAATCAGTACAATATTCTTGAGGTACAGGGTTGGTCACATTCAGTGATAGCTCAAATAATGTTAAAACTGTAAATTTTAATTTGCAGCAGTAGTCAATATTTTATGATTTTTTATATTTTGCATTCATTCCATCTTGTTTACAGTTCTTTTTTATTTTGTTATTCTAAAGTTATTTTGTGTCATTTTATATTTCGCTTTTTCTTATGTACATGTATTATATAAACTGTATATATATTTGTTGATCTTGAGCATGTTATTGTTAGAGATTAAATTTACTTACAAAATAACATCTATAATGGTATAAAAATGATAATATTTCTTTAAAAAAAGAAAGAAAAAAAGATCATTTGATGTTGGACAATTTCAAATTCAAAAGGCAATGGACGGTTCCTAAACTGTCAATCAAGTATGTTTACATTAACTGGCTTATCCAACCAGTGTAAGTGTGAAGCACATGGTGAACGGTTGACCCACTTTACACAAAAGAACATGTGCTTTTTGATTGTGATACTGTTTGTAAGCACTTGACCTAGGTATGAATAGAAACTGTCAAATTATCAATAGGGGGAGGAGTTACATACATATTGCGGAACTGTCCATGACTGCAAGGGTGTAACTAAATGGAAATAAATATTTATTATTAGAAACCTTTATCACAGATACGCTAATGTGACCATAAAATAAATAATAAATAAAAAATGCAATGTTTGGTTTTCAAATTTGTTGACTTAGTGAAGGAAATATGTAGATATTTGCATATGTAGAACTCTCATATAGACCATTTAAAAAGAAAAAAAGTATTAACATGGACCAAATATTCATATAAAGGATTTCATTAGTACAGCAGATATTGTGTAGTTAATGACAATCATATTTTAGAAGGACTAGTTTTGTCACATGTTTTCTACAGTGCATGTTTATGTATATTTTAGTAGTATAGTCAGTACATGGTACTAGTCAGACTGACTATATACAGTTATCACGTTATCACACTTGTATAGGAAACAACTTTTTTCAGTTATACATGATATGTCTAGCAGTAAATGAGGAGGGACATACAAGTGTAGGAGTAATATCGTACAGATCAGTGTCATGGGTGTATATCAGTTAATGATCTGTAGACAAATGTAATTTTTGTTTGTAATCAATTCTAACTTGAATTTTCAGCCCTTTTCATTTAGATAGCTACATGTAGGTCTTTTGAAGGAGCATTTAAGTTTTATCCCTTTTTTTTCCAGGTTTTCTGAAGTAAGTTTAATTTCACTAATGAATGGAAGTATGTTGATTAACATATATCAACATGGTATTTGTAAATAGTAGGTGTTATTTATTATTTCTACAATATTATAGAGTGATATGCCTTGTAAAGTTGAAATGATGTTAACATTCTGCAAGAGGTTTTTGGACCATGTTAACAAATTGTTGTTTCAGCTCTTGTTTTCTCTCATAAATTGTTGTATGAGCTTGTATCTGAGTTTGTGTTCACACTTTATCATCTTACATATTGTATTTATCTCACAGTCACCATGATAGGTTGTTTTTACATGGGAGTGTCCAGATACTGACCCTGGGGGCCTCTGTGGCTGAGTGGAAACAGGTGCTGACAAGCCACTATCTAATCCCTTATCAATAGATTCAGAACCAAGCATAATTGTCGCTCAGATATTTCAACTTGAAGTTAAATCATGGAGACATACCTAGGTATGTTTACATAATTACAGCAGTACATGTACTACCTGGTTACATCATCTTCATGTTATGCTTGTATTTAATCATTCAGGATTCAAACTGTCAAGGATAGTCGATACTGCTCAGTTACTGAAAGGTATTTCAGCAGGGTTTTTTTTTTCTGATGGAACAGATTTTTCTGAAAATTTTGTTTCACAAGTTTTTTCGACTAAAACTAAAAGATATATATGAATTAAAAATAGTGGGTCACCCTGCTTGTTTTAGAGATAACATCACTATTTGCTAGAAAATGCATGGATAGATAAAATAAATAAGAATTTCCAAAAGAATCGAACCAAAATTAAAACTAGTTGTTAGCTATATGGTCTGAACATAATTATTTGATTCAAGTTTTGGCTCACCCGTCATCAACAATTTGCTTTAAACAACATCTCTAAAACCACTGGGTAGAAATTAATGAAACTTGGCATGAATGATCCTTTGGTTGTCCTTCACAAAAACTGATAAAATAAACTTGATCCATGGTCACCTCATTTCTCTACCATAATTGCTAAAATAAAATTGATCCCTTGAAAAATGAGGCCCCAAGGGGGTTGTCTAGTTCCTTTATATATTTTAAATAGAAAATCTCAAAATTCTTTTTCTTTGAAGCCAATGGCCAGAATTCAGTTCCATTGAACACAAATTGTCACCTCATGGCTGTCTACCAATCCATTATTCCAAAAATAAAGTTGATCCCCTGAAAAATAATGCCTCCACACTTTTTGTATCTGAAACTTGAATCTGGTTGCTGCTGGAGGCAACCACGCAAGTTTATGTACTTTGGTGAGCAGTCTAGGTCCCTCTTGTTTATTTTTCTGTTAAATATATACTAATACAAAGAATTCCTTAAGAAGGAGGCAGTTCTTCTTGCTGCAGGTAATTCAAACAAATTTATCACATTTTTTTTTCTATATTCATCGCAGTTTTTTCAATAACTCATTTGAATTTTTTGTTAATCGGTGTATGAATTTGATAAGACTTAATATTTGTGTTTTATATTTCCTGTAATAAAAAAATACAATTATCTTTTTTTAATTGATAAAATATTATGTTACATTAAAAACAGAATCTCAGCTATTTTATATAAAAAAGAAATGGTAAATAAATATTTTTTATTTCAGAATGCAAGAGTTGTTTTATTTTTAACCCCGTCAGTGTGTTCCACACATACAGCATGTGACCAGTTTGCTCACACTACTGGATCAGATATCTGACCTGTGAGACCCAGCAATATTTAAAATCAATCCCTTGCATCTTATTTACTTAGAAACACTGTCAACTACTTGTGCATGCTACATATCCAGTACTGGGGCTCAATTCACTAAACTTCCTACAAACAAAATGGTTATAGTTGTTAATACTTGCACAATAAAACATAAAGGAAGTTGACTCATTTCGTTGCATTTAACAAACTAATCATTCATTTGAAGAGAGCCAAAAACCAACCTACATTTATAAAGATCCTTTCCATACAAAGTTCATTGAAATGTGACATGTTCTAGAATTATGGATGAACGTAAAACAAAGATGTAACTCTCCAATACATGTAGAACAAATTCTTCACTCAAATGCATTACAGATTTCATTCCGGACAAACAAATAAATAAGTCTGACATCTCAGGTCATTTCTTTTATTGTAAGTAAATAAACATGTATTGATGTATTGTTACCATATAAATTAATCTACTATATGAACACATGATATGACAGTTTTAGTTTCCTATCACAACATGGGGGAACAGTTGTATGACCAATATGTTCCACCTTCACCTCTGGTCATAACAAATTCCTGTCAGCACTGGTCTTCATTCCAGAATTGGTCTTGTGCTTTGGGCATTTCATTCCAATACCTGTATTCATTCCTTGGTTATTAAAACTAGTTAGAACAGATTGTTTGTAATAAAAGTAATGGTCTTAATTCCAATGTAATAACCGGTAGGTTATATACATGTATGGTATCTAGGTGAGCTTTTATAGTTCAGACATTCATGCTAATGTGGTCTTGGATAAAATGATGGTCCCAGTGTAGGATTTAAGACCAATTCTGGTATGTAAAAATGACTAAGGAGGAGAAATATTGGTCTTGCATAGGTCTCACATACAAGACCAGTTGTACCAATTTTACATGTAAGATTACTTTGACCTGTATTGTTCTTAACATAAAAGACCAGATCAACGAATTTTACATGTAAGAACAGTTTGAACAATATTGGCCTTGCATACTAGACCACTTGGACTAATATAAAGACCAGTTTGAGTAGTATTGCTCTTACATATAAGACCAGTCCACCCAATATTGGTCTTACATTGAACAAAGACCACTCTTTCAGACAAATGTTGGTCTAGCTACAGTTTCTTGAAATAGACCCTCTTACACATATCGCCACTGAAAAACTGGAAATCCTTGGAGACTTCCTGTAGTTTATATATGAATTTAATAGCAAACAATTAGTGGGACACCTGTATGTAGAAATATATTAATATGAAGTTGATGAAAAGTCAATACAAGCAATAGATGTGGTACATAGCACAAAGGTAATAATGTTAAGGTATTGCTGTCATCATTAGAATCATCAAAGGGTGAGAGCGAAACTAGGCTAAGTGCCTATATACATATAAGCACTTAACCTAGTTTGACTCTCACCCCTCAACATGTAGTTTGTCGGTGATTTCGATCATATGGAAACTTTTCTCAAGGCTTGCTACCCAAGCTTACCAAAGCAACTGAAAATCATGAATTAAATGGTGTAAAGAAACCGCATTATTCAAATTACATGTAATGATATAAAGGAATACCTTAACTGAGAAATACCTTTACACATAAATTAGTAACCTTAAAATTCAGGAATTTTATAATTATTTTAACATACAAGTTAGTAATGCAAGGAATACCTTAAAATATAAATTAGTAATTGAGGAATACCTTCACAAATAATTAAAAAAAAAAAAAAATTCAGCTAAATTGAATCTTATCCCAATGTTGGACTTTATTCTTTTTGTATGAACACTTTACTTAATGAATATTCATGTACAAATTCATGACTTCATGAATATTAATTAACAGAACTTTAAAATATGAAATAATGGATTTTAATTGCCCTGTAGACTGTGTAGAATCTGAGAACTCTATACTATTTATAAGCAAACAGAGGAGACCCTGATCAGACAGCTCTTAGAGGATCTGGGTTTGCTCTGTTGCCAATGCATAAAAATGAATCTATATAAAATAAAGGGTTAAAATAATGAGAGGAATATCAGTCTGATCAAGTTTTACAGCGTTAATATCTCATCATCGAGCTGGGGACAAGCCTCAGTATGAAACCAGGTTAGTATGATGGTAACTCCGATCTGGTTTTATACTAGTCGTATAGATCGTATACCTAACAAGTGTCAAAGAGTGAAAACAAAATAACACTATCTTGTGCAGATTGTTGAAGAATATAAATATTTTATTTATAGCCTCCCTCATATTTACAAGCTTTTGAGTGCAATGAAGCATAAATGTGACAGAGTGCTTTTGTTTACAGTTTGGCATATTTTGGCTGATGTTGAGAAACGTATTTTACAATGAAACTAGTGATTGTTGGACACAGAGATAGATGAAATAATAAACAACAAAACTGAACTCTTAACAGATCATGTGTTGAACTAAAATTAAGATCTTAAAACTTTTGTGTATAATATCACAATAACCTTTAGCTCAGAGGTAAACTAGATAGAATGAAATTCATAAGACTGGAATCCTGTCATTTATGTTATATCATGATAAATCTAAAGTAAATGTTTGGATGAAAAAAAAAATGTTATAACATGATGTTAATGATAAGTGTCCCTTTGCGTCATGGTGGGAAAAAATACTAATCTATTTTATAAATGACAAATTATCTATAATGACATGTTTTTGTTTACTTTTTTTATAGAAAAATTCTTGACGGAAGACATCAGAACGATATATGTGAAAGAACAAAGTTTAATTCTAGAGTATACAAACTATATTTCTGACTTGACTATTTGAATTTACCATCTCTTCGACAGTATTTCAGTCATATAGCAACTTCCAGCTAATTACAGGTGGAGGAAGACCCTGAATGCACGAAGGCATCCAGGTAGAACCACCGACCTACCACAAGACAGCTGGAAGGCTTCCTCACATGAAAATCCAAATGACCCCGTCAGATTTCGAACCCAACGTGGTGAGGAGCTGAGTGAGTGTTAGACAGCGACTTTACCCTCTCGGCCATGTAGACCCCTTCTATATTTCTAACAAGTTCCTTAACTCTATAAGCACATTAGAGGAGTTGAACCGATTACTTGAATTACATTAATTTGGCGCCAAAACAGGACATTATCCTAAATAAATAACTGGTACATAAAACAGTTCTGTAAATAACTTTTTTAATTATACAATCATCTGGGATGAGAACAATAATCAATCAGAACAAAGAGAGGTTCTTACTATCAGGTGCAAATGCTGGACTCCAACGTCCTGATGTTCAGTCTGATTCATTGATTGATTCTGTTAATCATTAATACTGCAGGGTTTTCATTATTAACCCATTGCAGATCAAAATCATCAGTTAATATCAAATAGAAATTTATTATTTTTGGCAATATTTGAAGCTTTGATTGCCCCCTTGACCCATGGCCAAATTGGTTAATGTCGTTTTCTTTTTCCAAAAGAAAATCTGTTGATATATTCATTAATGAAATCCCTGATACTGACATGACTACGTTTTATTCAGCCGAAACCAACCTTGTAAAATATTAAGTATGTAAAATATATCAGTTCTTGTGTTTCAAAGTTTAAGGTTTTAAAGTTGATTATTAGAGTTTGACTCTTAGAATGAAAGTTAAGAATTATTGCACAACCTATTTCTTGCAACATGTAGGAAATTATACCTGTGAAAAAAATTAAGTAGAAAAAGAAATAAACTTTTATATATATATATATATCTCAGCACATCAAATTTTATCAATTTTAAAATGAATATAAATTGAATGAACCCCAAAATATAGAATGCTCTATTTTAGACCAGGAGTAAGACATCACCTGCCTTTACCAGCCACCCTGTGAATTAAGATCAGACCTTCTCCACACCTGAGATTTTCCAGAACTCAAAAATCCCGGATTCTGTATTATCCAAATTGTGAAATGTTGAAGCAATTAAAGAACATTCTCTGTAAAAGCATACTTATAACAGTATTTATCAAAAATATCTATGCTTTATGTCAGTGAATAAGGTAATTCTGGATCTATAAAATAATTGAAAAGCGGAAGATCTTAATTTAAGCCGTTTTGTGAAATGCAGGCAGAGTTTTTCTTTTCACTTCGGGGGGAAAGAGGTCCAGGACAGTGACTGTATTTCTAACATGGTCTTTAAACTAGTCTGCTATGCAGATCCATTCTTATAATCAGAGATGTAAAATTCCACTTGCCTGCTTACTATGACCAGTGAATGTAAGTGCCAGGCAGGTGGAAAATCAAAACATTCTTTGTAAAAAAAAATTCTGATTATCCTATCTCAAATTTGAGATGGGTGTGAGATATTTTTTAGGCATTGATGCTGTAGCTGAGGTCAAAATGTAGAGGTCAATCCCTATAATACAGATGGTTATATTCACAATATTGTAATTGACCTGCACTGTATTTACCTTGAAGTGCAATTACCGGTGTTTTATTCTGTTTCCCATTTGTTTCTGTTGTTCAAAGATTTGATTGTAATATACAAAGAAAAATAGGTAATTTTACGTATAACTTCGTTAAGTTGAAATTTAAACAGCCAAAAAAATTGAATATGTCTTAAAAATGTGTGGAACAGTCAGAATTTTTCTCTCTTTTGGATGTGAATAGTTTTCACTTGCAAGTTTATTCTGTGAATATTTACCTATGTAGTAACAAAAATATCAATGTTTTCACCATCCAAAAGAAGGAATGACATTATGTGATTTCACTTCTCATATTACTGAAATACAATTAAACAATAACTAAACAATATCTATAACTCTAGACTAGACATTTCTGAATAAACTGAATCACTTTTTAAATTTACATTGTAGATTCAAAAATACATCTCCACAATGTCAAAAAAGATATTTGTAACAGATGTACTAGTAGTGACTGTGACTTGAGTGTACTAAAGTGAAACTGAGTGAGAAATTTGCTTCATATTTTGGCAAGGTTCTGATACAATGTACATCATCACAAAAACAACATATTTATACAATACAAACATTTTCCCATTAAAAATCCCAGTCATCTCTCAACATCAAAAATCATTCATTCGGAATCATTCCATATTGTTATTTTCAACAGATAAACCATTTCCAGTACATTTTATATCTTATCCACACCTCCATAAGAAAAAGAATCCCATCCACAGTTCCATATTATCTTATAATGTCCATTACCAATATCTCCAAAATGTGTTACAGTCAACAAATGTCTCTGACCAATCAGATGAGAGAGGCTCATTCAATCTGACCAATCAGAGCACATAAATCAAATCAACCAATCAGAATGACGACTCACTCAAACTGACCAATAAGAACCATCATATACACTCCAACTAGAAGTGCTGCTATTTCTTTAATGGACTGTCCAAGTTTGGTGTCCTCAAGGAGCTCTGGGATGACAGAGACAGTAGCGATGTAGATGAACCCGCCGGCAGTGAAGGGCAATATCCAGGCAGTGGCTGCTTCTCCGATACCTTCAGCAAACAGACTACAGATTGTTCCCAGCATGGCTCCTATAGCTGTACTAAATTGTAGCATCATGGCCTGAAACAGGTGTTTGAAATTAGGAGGGCCTTACCTTAAAGGCAGGTATGCATTTATTATTGTTTAAAATCAAGTTTGTAAACATAACCAGCATCAAATCCACAACCTGCAAATTTAGTTCAAACTTATTTAACACTGACTGAAAAACAAGTTCTTACAAATTATACTAATCACTCTTAACAGTTTCTGGGATGGACCAGTATATTGTGTCTGGGAAGGTCATGAAAAACCCTTTCCCCCTATGGGTTTTGAACCCACAACCTTGGGTCCTCAGTAGGGTATGGTCCCACTGAACCAAGGTGTCCTTGCAACTTTGTGGGCAGACGCTAGACCACTTTGCGATTTAATTACTTTGTATTAATTACTGTTTAGGATGAGGTGGGGTATTGCAATATATAATTTCTATCTCATATACACATCTCTGAATGAATAAAATATAGAGGGTGAGTGATGGCAAACACTCAAATAAAGCAGCACTTTTTGAGGCATGTATCTGCATTGTGGTTGTATGATTGTGGTTGCATAATATATATTCAGTTGAAATATCTTCAAATGTCAGAAATACATGTCCTTTGTTTAATGGTGATTAATATTAAAATTCAAACAATTTTATTCTTGCTGGATTTTCAAAAAATAATCTAAAGAAAATCAGTTATGGAGAAACATTCTATTTTCTAAGCAGTCTTTCAAGTAGCTCTCATTAGGAATAAACCTGTTTTCAAAAGGATAAATAAGTATTTTCAATAATGGTAAGTATTTAACTTTCAAACATGAAAATCTTAATTCACAACCATCCTTAAATCCATCAGACCCAACTTATTAGACTCAGTCGTTAGACGGATAACACTGCATCAATTATTAATTATTTATGCATAAATTAATTCACTTGAAATCCAGGAAAATACAAATATGGAATGTTACCTTCTTTTTACTGCAGCCTGACTGCACCAGGATGGCAAAGTCTCCAATTTCATGAGGTATCTCATGCAGGAAGATTGTGATAGTGGTAATGATTCCTAGATTTTGTCCCATTAGGAATGAAGCACCAATGGCCAGCCCATCAGTAAAGTTGTGGGCAAAGTCTGCTGCTAAGTTTAAGTAGCCAGCTACTTTTATATCTTCACCTTCCTCTGTAAGGATAAAAAGAGTTTGTAGATGTTATAGCATAACAAGGCAATCAAGTAGGGCAAAAATGATATTGCAAAATATTGTGATATTTGAAACTAATATTGTGATATATTGCAATTGTGACGATGCGTCGTCACGGGTACAAGAACAATCTCTGACAACTGAGTCAGGGAGTCGACTCTTTGGCTCAGTGGTTAGAGCATTGGGCTATCACGCCGGCGGACCGGGTTCGATTCCGGGCCGTGTTTCTTACACAATATATTGCCTAAAATTAAACACACATAAAAGATGTGGACACTTCTTTAAAGATATTTTAAGTTATTTTCATATCTTGAGCTTTGTGTATAAGGTACCAACTCAAAATTCTTTGCCTTAACTTTTCAACTGATGTTTTGACTTCCAAGTTTCCTTTCATTCTTATAGTAACCAATACCACTTTATCATAATATCTTGCTTATACTGTGTAAGCATTGTGCAATTGTTCTCCTAAAGAAAATTACTTTAGAATAAAAATATACATACATTTAATGTTGTATAATTCCTAAACATATTTGCTATTTGTTTCTATTTATCAGATCTACTTAATACTTCAAAATTATTTAGCTCCTAAAACTTAATATATTGCGATATTTGAAATCATATTGCAATATATTGGCAGAAAATGGTATTGCAATATATTTCCAACCCCTACAATCAAACATACAGATACAGTTTTAGTTAACATAGAAGAGAAAGTATCATTTGTATTTAACATTTGGCTTTTATACAATCATTGCCAGGGTCATTTATAAAATTAATAACTTAAATCACTAAAAATGAATGCATGTAACAAGTATGGTTTGAAGACCTACTGTTCATGTATAATGTAATAGACTAAAGACTGAATTTAGAGCCTTTTAATAACATGAAATCATCCAAATGGACTTTTTTTTAATTTATAGTTATACATGTATTTATCTTTTTTTTGTACAGACAATTTAACTTTTCAGAGCCTATTTGTAGGAGCCAAATTTCGGTCCCAATTTCCAACTGAGAGAACAGGTATTATTTATCCCAATGAACATAAAAAAATTATTTTACAAATAAAGTTTGTTTTGTTTGTTATCTAATTGTATTCATGAAAGACAATGTCTCTTTTAACAATATGTTACACATACAAAATTACATTTCTGCTTCTTATAAATTCTCGTTTAGGTAAATATGTTGATAATTCTTCCCAATTAGGAGCTATGGTCTCTTTCCCAAAATAGGAAGAAAAACCCTGCATTAAATTCATTGAATGATGTAGATACATGGCTTTATAAAAAATTGAGGTAGGTTAACACAGACTTGGTAGCAAAAGTGTAATAATGTAAATTGTTGAAATATTATTTGGGTTTCCTTAAAATTGAAAAAATATAATATCTTTACAATAAAAATATATAATTTAACATTTGGTTGAGTTTTTAATTCTGCAAATAACCTGTTCAAAAATATATCATTATCAAATGTATATTAACAAAATATGATATCATATGCCCAAAATTCATATATTAACAAAATGGCCGAAATATCACCTTCTGTTTTTTTAACTTCATCTGTCTTTTTATCAGTCTTTTTCTCTTTAGCATCACCAGAGTCTTTGCTTGTCTTGCCATCTGTGCTATCTTTATCTTCTTTTTCAGACTTCTTCACCACTGGTGCTGCATGAGAGTGAGAATGTGAGTGACCACCTTTCACATACCTCACAAACTTCTCAACAATCAGGAATGCAATAATGCCTGCCAGGACCCACAATCCAACAGACATGTCATGGGAATGTCCCCCCTCGCCATGTGAGTGTCCATGGTCGTGTGAATGTCCGTGTGAATCATCACCACCATGTGAATGTGGCGACACTGCGTGTGGAATCAGATGAAGGAATGCATCACCAAGAAGACCCCCTGAAGCGAAGCTCAGCAAAACTTTCAACAGCGGTTGATGCTTATCCGTATTTTCCAAAGGAATGAACAATAGTATAAAAACTGGTGAAACACTAATAATTGCTGTTGCTAGGATAGCTTCAATCCAAAGTGTAGCACCTGTGTTTTTTACATTTTTCGATTTTGGCATTGCACCGTGGCTATGAGCATGACCATGATCGTGTGTATGACCATGGTCGTGTGCATGACCATGTCCGTGGTCATGTGCATGTCCGTGGCCGTGAGCATGTCCGTGATTGTGCGCGTGCCCATGATCGTGTGCGTGTCCATGACCAGATGGTGGTCGATCTTCATTTGCTTGCTTAGAATACTTGAATGAGGCTGGCTCTTCGCCTCCATGTGAGTGCGCGTGTTCGTGTCCATGGCCGTTAGCAATTTCTACATTCAAAGAAAACAATAATATAGTGAACAAAGTCGCTACAAGTGGTAAAATCAACCGTTTTGTACTACCCATATTTGTTTTCGTAGACGTGTACTTCCCTGTCATTAAACGCGAGATTCATAGCGTCTGAGTGACAATGATTTACCGGTCGGTGTCTCATTTTATTTACACACATGTAAGATAATAATAATGATCCCCCCCCCCCCCACACACACACACTTAGGACAGCATAAGCAAGTAAATGCGTTGAAACAGGGGTTTTATGCGATAATGTCGCATTTCTTTCGTTTATCAAAGTGAATATTTTAAACGAGGATCAATTTTTCAAGCGATGGCAATAAACTTAACCCAACTCAACCTTGCGTGAACACGAGTCGAAGTTTCAATGGACTGCTAACAATAAGCACATCGCCACTTTTATTATTTCTTTTTATCTTACCAACAGTTTAAAATGTGTAGTAACTAAATCAATATAAGGTAAACCTGAAATAATGAACTTTCATTATGTAATGTATGTATTTTTTCATCAGAGATTAATTACCTAGAGTAGGTATATATAAAAATGTAAAAGTATTTTTCTTTTCGGCTAAGAAGTGAACCCAAAACCCAAAACGGAATATGTTAAAAAATCCAATCGGGACAACAGTTTCCAGCCAGTGATGATTCAAAATATCTCCGAATGATTTGCGATTTATTTGCTTGTGCAGTTACAGCTTTTTTTAAACGCGTTATCCCCAGCATCTGTCATCAACACATTCTAGTTCAGTCTCGACTTCCATATGATGCATCCGTATCGAAATAACATTCAAATTATCACCACTTAGTGTGATAAGACAGAAAACAAAATTTGGAACTTTATCTCCGCGTAGTGAAAAAGAGCGAAAATAAATAAATATCTAAAAACATAGGCCCACATAAAATTTTGATTATGTGTGTGTGTGGGGGGGGGGGGGGGGGGTGAAAGGTGTAAATATACTATTGTTCCATATAATTTTAAAGGGTAAATGTACATGTAGTCAGCCCCTCAACATTTTTATCAGTAATTATATTAGCACACTAGCAATTTAGCAAACCCTAGTAGATATTGGTACATTCATTTATTACATCCATGACATGATTCATTTGAAAATATGTGATATACATAATATGAATCAATTCTGACATGTAATTAGAAAGATTGAGAAAGATACTGTTGCTGTTTGAAATAAGTAGGAGTTTAAATCTAGAACTTCCTTTCATTTTAGCTGAAAAGAAACCTACAGATGAATCGAAGGTACATGTATTCACTTTTTTTCCTCAATTCTAATGCACATGATGTCATGGAGATTCATTTTTCACCGTTACGGCTGGGTAGTTCGGTACCTCGGCAGAGACTGTGTTGGAGCCACCAGTCGCGCACTTGCTTCAGCAATCTGAACAGTGTAGTGACGGTGATGTTTGTCTTATATGGTTATAAATAGATGACACAACTGTAATACACACAGCTGATTGTGAAGACGATGACCTTGACAAACACGATTAAACAATAATTAGAAGGCGATGATGATGATGATGATGATGATGATGGTCAGGAAAACGTTCGTAACTGTCGATCATCATGTCAATGGTTCAATTGGAATTGGACCCCAAAGTGTGTTAATGGGACATATCAACGCACTTTGGGTCCATTTTCTGAGATGACCTCCGAGTGTGTTAGAACGACTGGTTACAAGAAACCTCGGATACAGCGAACAATCTCGACGAGTTTTAACCGAATTTTACCGTCAGTTGGAACACACAAATCACAAAAAAAAATAAAATCATGAAATTTCGCTGTTTTTATTTGTCTAGATGGCACAATTCATTACCCTGGTATACAGTTTAAACAGTTTTATATAGGCAGTAGGTCTGAAACGGGTACTTAGGTACCCGCGGGTCGGGTAGAAAATTACCTGTACCGGTACTCGGATATAAAATTATTACCCGTTACCCGATACATTTTTTCTTCAAAACATGTATTCAAGTCAATTACCAATTCGTAATTAATTCCACTCTCGGTCAAAAATTATCTAGCATTCTTGAAGATGAACGTATTTTGGGTATACAACAACCGTATCGTTCAACGCTTATTGGTTAAACGGTTTAATAACTGACTTAATTATCGTTTTTTAAGCAATAGCTATAACTGCACGGGTATCCGTGGGTAAAAGTATGACGGGTAACCGGATTAATAAAATGGACTCGTTTCAGCCCTAAAAGGAATCATTAAAATCCACCGTACATGACGTGAATTCTAATGAGATTTTGACGTTCGTCATGATCATTCGTCCGTAACGTTCATGAAGGAACACATAAGCAAATCATTATCGGAATACCCCGCATTTACTTCGTTGTAAGAAGGATTCTGTGAGGTCCGAGAAATAGAGAAACGAATATCATGTCGGCACCAGTAAGCAATCGTGGCGTATCGTCTGGTTCCAGTCTCCTTTGCTTTGGAATTCTTGCAATGGCCATTGCCATAGTTGCATCTTTCTGGTACCCGATTCAGATGTTAGCCGTAGAAATTCGGGAATTGGCAATAAAGGAGCAACGGATCGTAACACCGGGTAAATATATTCTTTAAATTGCTAAAAATATTACTTGAATATTTCAAAATTTAAAATAGGTTTGTCATAGCTCTCATTTGAACCATGTAAAAGAAAACACAATATATTACAATAAAATCAGAGTGAATATTTTTAGCAACAAAAAACAATAGCAACAACAAGATTTTAATCAGTCACAGGTCCATAGATTTTTATAGGAAAACAAATTACAATGCCTTGTTTAAAAAAAAAGGGGGGGGGGGTAAGTTGCATTACGATCAGTATCACAACTTTTTAGTCTCTCGCGTATCGTGTTCTTTTAATGCCACGTCTACAAATCGAGTTCACTTGACTGTAGAATATACCAAGCTCATTTGAATTTAAATAGGTTTATGTATAGCACACCAATGTGTCGGCTTTTGAAAGAGATATAACATACAAAGCGCATACCCAATTAATTTTACATAGATAGAATGTTGCCAACAGATGACGTCACGTTATTGAACATATTTCATTTTTCATCGTACCAGTGCATGCGCGAACTCGCTGGGTGTATAAGGTTTAAGCGCATTTGTACCCCCACCCCGCACCCACACATACACCCCCACCCACACATACACCCCCACCCCGCACCCACACATACACGCGTTCACACTTATAAGGAGAGGGGCCTCCGTGGCGGAGAAGGTAAAGTCGCTGACTTTAACACTCACTCAGCCCCTCACCGCGTGGGTTCGGGTCCCGGCAGGTTCATTCGGATTTTCATGTGAGGAAGCCTTCCAGCTGGCTTGCGGTAGATCGGTGGTTCTACCTGGATGCCTCCGTGCACTTGGGGTCTTCCTCCACCTGTAATTAGCTGGACGATGCTATATAACTGAAATACTGTCGAAGCAACGGTAAACTCAAAGTCAAGTCAGTTATAAGGAGAGAGAGAGAGAGAGAGAGAGAGAGTGTGTGTGTGTTTATTTGTGGACGGGTCCGAGTGTGTGAAAAATCTTGTTGTCAAGCAGGTGTGACAGAGTTGAAATTTAACAACTTCCTAAATGTCGATGTTTAATGTATGTTTGTACAATACATTAAATTCGCTTATATTTTGAATACATGTTAATTGAAATAAAACCACACGCACCATTACTTTATATAAGATAATATGATGACGATGTATCTCACAGGGGCGACACTGCGGTTTTATATATCGATTACTTAACAAGGTCTCACGACTTTAAACAATATTGATGACGGTGTATGAGGTTTAAATCATTGGCTAAAGCCGATGTTTACACGTGAGTATAAACACCAGATACAGCGACCGTTTACTGCGAGGTGGTTATGCATTTTGCTTCTTGCCGATGCGTCCAGGGTTCAACTCTCATGAATGTGAACGACTTATTTTTTTAATGTAAAATTTATGTAATGGTTATGGCCTATACTTATCTCATGTGAACGACTGGTACTGGCTTTTTTATTTTATGTGATCGTCTGACTGATTTATCTCATGTTAAATGACTTATTTCTCGTATGTAAATGACTGATTTATCTCATGTGAATGACTGATTTATCTCATATGAATGACTGATTTATCTCATGTGAATAACTTATTTATCTCATGTAAATGACTTATTTATCTCATGTGAACGACTTATTTATTTTCTCTCGTGGGATCCACTTGATCATAATGACCTGACACAATCGCGTCATTCTGTGACTATTTCAGTCCAACAGCCGCCTGCGGACCACGTTTCGAGACCACATGACTGCTATGACGTACAAGGACAAGGATACACAACCAGTGGGGTTTATACCATCTATCCATCCGATATTCGCCGAGGGATTCCGGTGTTTTGTGACCTTGACACCGATAATGGCGGATGGACTGTATGTGCATTTCTACCTTGATAAATAGCTCTATGTCATTCTGAATATTAACACTGGTGTCCATTGAGAAAGAGAACTTTAATTTATTCCATATTATTTTTTTAAGAAGAATCTGACACACAGATACTTTCGTACTTTAGTTAATATCAGTTAATGTCATTTCAATTCACAATAGCAAATGTAGTCCAGTCAGTCTCCTCACACTGGTTACGTCACGCTAAGTACTGTTACCGTAGTAACTGCTGCGAGGATGTTGCTGGCGTGGCCCAGTAGTAGTATACATGACTTTAGATTTGATGGTTGTCGGTTCGAACCCCATTTGGGACAAAACTCTTTCCCGGGCACAAAGTATTGGTTCAACACAGGAACCATCGAGCAGTTTTATTGAGAACGTAAAATATGATTTATAAAAAAAAATCTCTAACAACTTAAAGAAATAAAGCTACAGTTTGAATGGTCTTGACGTCGAGCCTACATCTTTTTATCTAGAATAAAACCCGGCTTTGTCGCCCGGTGGTCCTCATCAAAATAGTCCAACTCAGAGCGATAAGGTTATTTTTTTTTACAAATCTTCGCGAGGATTTGTAATAACCTCGCGCGCACTGTAGATTAAACCAAACTCCCGATGCGAGATTTCAGAAAGACATGCGAAGATTAAGACGATAGTCATCGCCGTAAAATCTCGCGAGAATTGTTAAAACTCGCGTGTATATATGTTATTTGGATATGCGACAACGCGATAATTATCGTGTTGTCGCGGTTGGAGAGGCGAGGATAAATCAAGGATTTAACTGGCCCGATCAGGACATCGTAAGAATCTAAAACAAAAAATAAAAAAAAATGCCGGATTAGTGCACGACTCAGTTATCATTTGAGCATACAGAGAGGATACACCTTAGGAAAAAAACAACAAAAAACAGTGTAACCTAAGTATGTACTCCTTTAGACACCCCCCCCCCCAAAAAAAAAAAACAACAACACAACAACAACAACAGGAAATACAGAAATTATGCCGATAATAAAAAGTAATGTCTGATTATTTTACGTTAGTCAAGCGTCGTATTTATTTTTAGGTATTTCAGCGTCGCGAGGACGGTTCTGAAGATTTCACGATGAAATGGGAAGCATATCAGTTCGGGTTTGGAAACCTTGAAGGAGAGTTTTGGCTAGGTAATGTATATCTAATACATTTCTTTCCCATTCTTATTCATTTTTATACGCCACCGGAGGCGGTCGTATATTGGCGTCATCTTCTCCGTCTGTCCGTCCGTCCGTCCGTACGTCCATATCTTGTGAACGCAACTCCTCCTACATTTCTGAATGAATCTTTTCAAAACTTGGTCAATGTCATTTCTATAATGGGAAGATGTGCATGAAGTGGCGATTTTCCGGTCCATTGATTTTTACAAGATTTGTGTCCCTTGAAATTTAGTCTCTGTAGCTGATTGATATTGCAGCCTTGTGAACGCAACTCCTCCTACATTTCTGAATGAATCTTTTCAAAACTTGGTCAATGTCATTACTATAATGGGTAGATGTGCATGAAGTGGCGATTTTCCCGTCCATTGATTTTTACAAGATTTGTGTCCCTTGAAACTTAGTCTCTGTAGCTGATTGACATTGCAGCCTTGTGAACGCAACTCCTCCTACATTTCTGAATGAATCTTTTCAAAACTTGGTCAATGTCATTACTATAATAGGTAGATGTGCATGAAGTGGCGATTTTCCGGTCCATTGATTTTTACAAGATTTGTGTCCCTTGAAACTTAATCTCTGTAGCTGATTGAT